>JANJYP010082752.1:0-11578 GCA_024605115.1 Rastrelliger brachysoma | reverse complement strand
TTTTGGCCACTTGGGGCAGCAGAACAACATGAAAACACATCGCCTTACGAGTTAGCATTAGTTGTCTTCATTAGGACCACATTGCCTCCTGGAACAACAGTACATGATCCAAAACAGACTTTACAATGCTGCCAGCCCAGGGTAACGTCGCTACTAACCACCCCCTTTCATATCACATAGATTTGTTTAATTTATTGTTAATATTAAACAAATATTGCAGCAACCAAGATAATCTTCACATTGCAGACACATGACACCTTAAATACTCAGACATTGCAGGACTACAGGGTCCTGTGCCATGTCACTGATCCTTTGCCAATCAGGTTGTCCTACTTTTCAATCATGATGCAATGGAGACCCAGATTCCTAGCTTTGTTAACTAGTTACAATAGCCACAATCTTTTGAGTAGGACTTAGAACATGGGAATGGTACTGTGCAATGAACAGACTGATTTTGTTAAAAAAAAATCTAGTGGCTGCTTTGCCTCAGAAATTATAACTGTGTTATAGCCAATATAACATCTGCAAATTTTCAATGGCAAATGAGACTCAGCCAACAAGGACTCTTTGCCGTTACAGAATTGGATGTCTGTCTCTTTCCAAAAGCTAAAAGCCTCTTAGAAGTTAGCACCCAGGAGCAGCTCACAACTCTTCTTTATTTGTCATGTGCATACAAGCCAGCATAATGCCCTTTAAGCTTTTCAGTATCTTTGGTTGCATTTTTGGAGCAGAGCGTTTAGTGCTGGAAGCCCGGACTGATCTAGTGCTAACAGGCAGAGTTGCTCCCTGACCTGTCCCCGTCAGAACTGCATTGGACCTGTAAAGATATGCCACAGCCAGCACTAAGCAGGGTTATTTTAAAGTCTAGTGATTGTGTTACCTCACTGAGAATAACTTATACTTGTGGCATGACTGACGGGAGCTTGTGCTGGTCAATTGATCAATGAATAAATGGTTCAATAAGTTAAGTGTGATGATGGTTTAGCTTTGGGTCTTCTCTGAGAGTGGTGACACAGTGAAACGAAAATTATTAATAGTTCAAACACAGAAACATACGAGGAAGAACTGATTCTACTCATGATGACAGTTTATTTAAATTTAATCATTAATGTTTAGTCTGAAATGTGTTCATTTCCTAAAACTGGAAACCCGCTAACCTTGGCATGGTGATAGTGCAGAATGTTTGCACCCGTATTTAACAACACAGGAGGTCATTTGATAACCCAGTGCCAGACTCCCTAAAAATAGCTCTGGAGATTTCGGGCATTTTGTTTGAGTTACAAGGTTTGCAGGGCAATGGACCTGGCTTCATTAACCTCTATATTGCACTCAGTAAACACACAGAAATAGTATCTAAAAAGTACCTAAAAAAAAGTTTAAAAAAAAAAATGTAGAATGAATCAACATCAGCAGATTAAATAGAAATATACAGTTTAATTCCAAATGATAATATCTGCAGTATTACTCATTATTTAAACATCAACATTATTTTAAGTTATTGTTAGTGTCATAAAAGGTCATAAGATTCAATTTAATGTTTTACTAGAAAAAAGTAATAATGAGTGGTTCATGTGACATTTTACTAAACATATGTTCTGTTAAGGTCCTGAGAGTGTGACCTGCAGGTTAGATTGGACAATGGAACTATACAAAGTTTTTATTGATCCTGTCGTTTTACTTTTAAGAGGTTTGAGTCACATTTCTCCATATTTTTGGCTACATGGGGAAGTCATGCTGCAAATAACCTGACATAGAGAAAATGTTCTCAGTTTGACATTTTTAATTTTGATTATCATGACATCTCTTGACCTGTCAGTTTCAGTTCCAGTTCATTATTTTTTTCAGCAGTTTATTTTAAATCAGATATCTGCTAATAAGCCACTGGGGTCAGTTATTGAGGTGTAGACTGGGAGCTATCTATGTAGTCTTCTATATGTGTAGATATATACTGTGTGTGTAAATATGTCCATACAATACATTTTTGGTCTATGGCAAATATGCAGAGAGGCAGTGCATGAAGGGGTCAAACGCTTTCTGGTTTCATATGCCTTTCTGAGACTCATTCCCTTCTTATTATGAAAGCTAAATCCTGCCATCTGCTGGTGCAAAAAGACACATGTTTTAATTGAATTAGGTTGCGAGATTAAACACAAATACTTTCGAGATACAATGGACATCCTCAAAAGACAGAAGAATGTCTGCTCTATTATCTTTTAAGACTTGTTAAAAATCCTTCAAACTGACCATGAAATATCAAATGTCATCCTTTGATCTGTGCTGTGTGATGAGGTCATCTGCCCCCTCCTCTTCTTACTGGCTGCCATATCTAGGCCAGCACTCCCTCTTACATCCAGGGCACCAGCCAAGAATTAAGCACTGCTCAAAGACTGAGACTTTTCTTTGTCAGTTACATACAAATACAAAGTTAACCTTGAGCCCAGATTTCAGTGTCTCCTGCCTTTAAAAACAAATCTAACTAGGGGAACATACTTGCACCACTGCTGTTTAAATCATTTATTGAGCTTCACAGGGTTTAAATTCTTTGGGTATATTACAGCCAGTTTTTTCATGGGAGGTAAACCAATATGAACAGACCGTTCCCTTCCTTTTATAGGACACAAATTTGAGTTGGTTCAGTTTTAAATATAATTCCTGTGTAAGAATAGCAGTTTTAAATTGAGGGTCTCTCATGCATTTTTCCATTCCCCATGTAATGCTGATAGTGTGCCAAGTATAGCTACCTTCTTCCCTCAAGATTTGGTGACATAATATTAAGATATGGTGACATAATAATACATCTTGGTTGATCACAGAGTGGCAGTTAATGTATACTCACTTCTTTTGGCAAAATTTACCATGCACATCATGACATTTTTGTTTCAAATGGTGTGTAGAAAAAGTGTAGAATACTGTAATTGCTTATCACCATAACTAGAGATTTTTTGTAATATTACTATTTTACTAGATCTTGAAATATAGTGTAGCAACTTGAATAATAAGCCAATAAGAATAATAATTGGAAAAGACAATATAGTGGTAATATGCCATGCAACATAACTTTGTGCAGTGCAACATTCCTGTATAAACAAGAATAAAGTTATTTTATATGTTCATATATAAAGATCGAATAATTCCAATATAGAACCAAAGAGTACTACTGAAATGAAATAGGATGCTTCATTTTATGTTTTGACTGGAAAAAAAATATGGAATTATTTACCGCAATAGCTTAAACATGCACGAGGATTACACATTTTCCATTTTTCATGTACTGCTCTCCTGCTGTCTTAGCGTTTTGATCCTCTATTGTCTCAGCTTGCAAAAGAAATGACCTACCCCCTATTTAACCCATTCTTTGTCCGTAATGGTTAGACAGTAAGGGGCTTGAAAACGACTGCAGGTGTTTAAATGTGCAAACAAACAGAGGTACATTTGACAAACTGGTTGAGAACAAAGACAGTGGAGTGTGTAAGTGTAGTATTTTTGACTCCAGTATTCGTGCCTTTCTTCTTGAAGCCAATCCCGTCCAATTTAACACATTTCCTGTGTGTGCTCGGGGTCCAACCAGCAGAGCGCTTGCATCTGTGCGCTAGATCAACACACAGAGAAGAAGCTTTTGGTAGAGTTAAGATGGCGGCATGTGGGTGAGGAAGCTGGGATCTAAACTCGAGGGTTTTCGCCATTAAAAGATTCCTATGAATCCGCATATATATACAGCAATCGAAAGATTAACCATTTCCCACATCTTTCACGCGTTTGTGTATGATTTTGGATTGACCCCATGACATCTATACACTTCGTGGTTCACCCGTTGCCCGGGACCGAGGACCAGCTCAATGACAGGTAATTAAAAACAGAATTAAAACCATATTTATGTGCGGGGTGTGGTATATGGTATTCGAGGTTGTATTTGTGAACGATGCATATATTGACATGCGTGTGACTTGGGGTTGAAATGATTTAAATGACCCCCCTCTGGGGTTGAAACAAGGCCCGGCATCTTGAACAATCCTCGTTAGCTTGTTGCTACCTAAACAGTCGCTGCTATCGGACGGTTTCCTCGGCTCTCTGGAAGGATTGGCTCACAGTCAAAGTTGAGATAGACAATGCGGGTTGGGGGATGGGGGGAAAGAGAGGGAAATAAAGGTCGTAAAACACAACGTTGCTGAAAAAAACACAAGTCGTCGTGTCTATATTACATTTACTTTCTTTCGACATGTGTCTATTTGTCTTGTGGGCGTCTGGTTGATAATCAAGATCAATGAAGTAGCTAACGTCAGCTAACTAACTGATAGCTTAGCAGCTAATGCTAGCAAGCTAATGTGCTACCACGCTCTTGACGAAGCCAAATATTTGTATTACAGCCTCTTTTGTGTCAGGCCGGTGATTTAAAGTATACAGGCATCGTTTACTGGCTTACATAGTCGGTCATAATTAGATCATTTATGCGTTTTTTAGCTCTGCGCAGTGAGATAAATATCTAAAATATGCAGTGATGCACAGTTAGCAACATTGCATTCACATTAATCCTGTTATCGACTTTAATAGGGGGACAAGCTCAGGCTTATAAAGTGTGTGTGTGTCTGTGTGTGTCCGTGGTCGATGCTGGAATCACCAATGTTCAAATGAGCACACATTTTATATTGTTTTACTGTTATCTAAATACCAATTGACCACAGCATACACGCACGGTGAATTCATCTCTAGACACTGTATGGGGAATAGTGTCATGCATCATATCGCCTTCGGTAGATTTCTTTATGAAATTTCGGAACCTAATGAGTGGGTATTTATTGGAAGAAAGGTCCAGGAAATGATGTTCGACCTGTATTTTGGCAGGACATGTGATTTTTTAGCTAAATCTATTTATATCATCCATTGAGATTGAAATGATTAATGAGCTGTTCTACTTAAAGACAAAGAGGTTGAGAAGTCAAAAGTGTTTTTAGAATGACCTTGAGATTAAGATCTGGATATGGGCACAGTGTATTTGAAGGCTTTTTGCTGTGTCGTGTACTATTCCTCTCTTTTGCATAAACCTTGGGCTGACTGACAGGAAAGGTGGTTAACAGATGATGGTTAGCAATCTTGTAATCCTCTAGGAGTGAGTATGTCTCACTGGGAGTATGCAGGTCTAGATCGCCCCTTGTCACCTGTGGTGTTCTGCAAGGATCGGTTCTCAGCTCTATCGTGTTTAACCTGCTACATGCTCCCCCTTGGGCATGTCATTAACAGATGGGGGATTTTTTTTCATTACTATGCTGATGACACTGATCTGTACATCTGAACTGCCTCAAGCCCGTCTGCAGCCATGTCATGGCTCAGCACCTGTCTCAAGCCTCAGATATACTCCTGATATACTCCTACATGGACAGCTGTGGACACCACAGACACAGAATAGCTCTGTTTATACTACTTTCTGTAGTCTATCTGGAGGACACACTCCACACATGCACAGTAGATAGGCATCAGTAGTAAGAAAATGTTGTCTCACTGTGGTCACAACAAGTTGTAGATACAGATGTCTGCACCAAACCTAAGTGTACCACCCTTTGATGAATGTTACACCATGCACATGCTAGTGAACATATTCGCAGAGGTACAATTTCAGCTTTAAGGAGATAAATGCCTGGATGAGCACACGTGCTCTCCACTTAAAACTTGGCACATGACACCAGATTTAGTCATACCCCATAAGGTTGGGACACCCCCCTCTTCTCTTCATTCACCAACCTGGGTGTTAGATTTAACCCTGAGCAGACTTGTGATGACCATATAAGACATCTATCTAAAACTCTTTGTACTATCTCAAAAACCTCTGAACTCCGCCCCTCTTTAACCCTATCAGACACAGAGAAACATGTCTATTTTATCTCCTCAAGACTGTACTACTACAACACACTCCTCACAAGGTTTCCTGGCAGGAGCCTCCAGAATCTCCAGTACATTCATAACATTTCTTCCAGCATCCAGATGAGAGTGCGAAACCACTAACATGTAACACCCATTCTGTTTTGATTGCATCGGCTCCCTGTCTGCTTCAGGATTGACTACAAAGTCGAGCTACTCATATACAAATCCATCAACAGACATGTGCCTCCCTGATCGTACCACAAACCTCCACCCACTCCCTCAGATCTGCCAACATCTTGCTCCTCCGGGTCTCCAGTACTGAGCTCCGCACCATGGGGGATCGGGCCTTTGGCTCTGCTGCACCACACTTGTGGAACAGCCTTGCTAACCATCTGAGGGAGCACAGAACCTAGACTCTAAAGCCTAAAGAGTCTTTTTTTTTTAGTTTTTTAATTTGAGGTCTTGATACTATTTTCTTTATGTTGTGTGACATTAAAACCGAAGCACTTTTGAGCTTCAGTATGAATTGTAATTATTATTATGACTATTAACAAATCTAAAGCCTCTCAAACATTTCAGTGGTATGGACCTTCAGCTCCTTAAAGAGGTCAGGGTTGTTTCATCCCCAGGCATGCATGCCATTGCATACTACAGTCACCATGTGCTGCTGGGCCCACACCCCCCTCCTTTCTTTTCTCTATGAAGGAACTTGCAGTTGTCAAAGCAGATAAGTGCTTCTATCTGAAATAAAAAGGCTTGGTCCAGCTTGGCTCATTAGAAGTGCTTGCCTGGCATGAACATCCGGTCAGATTTCTTCAACCAAATGCCAGTGGTTTGTTCACTGAGTTCTGCTTAGAGACATAAGAAGAGTACAGCAGAAAGGCAAAAGACTCCCCTGCAGTCACATGGACCTTGAATATGTTTTTTTTTTTTTTGCTTGTTTTGTCGTTGCTGTGTTTCAACTGAAAAACTGTAAAACTGATTTAAATGGCTCATTGGGGCGAGTAGACTCTGTGTCTGTGCTAGAGTGGTGCCATTTCTCGATGGGTAAGTCAGCGAATGACTGACCTGGCTGCCTTGTGGTCATTTTTCTATTACGTCCCTGCACTCTGTGGACAGATGCACAGGCTTTTAATGTGCCTTTTTGCTGTGAGGGGATTTCTGCCTTTACCATTCATTGTTTCTGTGGTATGTCACACTTGGTGATGTAGGGGAAAGTGACAGCGTCCGTACTTATAATCTCATAGAATAAGCATTTACTTTTTCAACCTACATTTAGTCAGCCTCACAAGGTTTGCCACACAGTGATGAAGCAAGAATTTTTAGATTGATGTGAGTAGGCCTAGACAATAGAAAGTAGATAGAACAATAGAAAATAGAAACACACCAAATGGACATTAACACCCAAATAATGTTAATGTAATTTAAATTCCTCATTCACCAGAGGCAAGGTTTACAATGAAACAAAGTAAGCTGTGTGTGTGTGTTTTTAAAAGAGTTTAAATGATGTGTAACTGCATTGCATTTACTCTTATTAAGAAGGATGAGCACTCTGCAGTTAGATATGTGATCGCCTTTCATCTCAAAGTGCCAGCTGGATACTGTTGACATCCTGTTGCATTTTGTGCTCGTTCATCCATCGCGTCGAGAGCCTCAGTACTTCTATATCTGTGGCTAATGACCACATGTGGGACAGCTTGCAGGACTATATATTCTAGACGACAGGCGGAGGCCACAGAGGTACACCTGCAGGAGCCGAGGGGTTGACACGCGTCTCTCGACAAGCCACAAGACTAAATATAGGGACGGATATATCACAGGCCCCCTATGTGTGATAAGTAAGGGCTGCATTAGATTGTCAGGTAAAACGGGTTATGTGACGCAGCGCTAAACAGTTTGTTATGGAGTGGTGGAGTGCGGGAGGTTACGTCCAATTACATCAGAATTCCAATTTACAGTAACACCCAGGCAATTAACCGTTTCATTCATCCCGCTTATTATTTGACTAATATACACATAGTTGAAGACTTGCTTTGCAACGGAGCGGCGTTGCAGGAGAAGATATTTACGGCGGTCCGGGGTTGCAGAAGTTAACAATTAATTTTCTGCATGGGCAGTGCTGCGTTTCTGGCTGATAGAGTGCCGGGCATCAGTTACTCCTGAATGAATCATCAGAGCAAAATGAGACAGTCTTGTGTAGGAGAGGGAAAAAAATCAATTAATTAAGAAAAAAAGGGCAAAGAGCATTGTAGCGAGAAACATCCAATAAGGAGAAATTTAGTCGCCAGCGCTAGTCATATAATTTTGGAAATGTTATGTTTGTTATTCAGCTTTGAATTATGTGTGGATCAAAGTAGCAGTTTGTACCTTATCATAATAACAGTGTTTTTTTTTTTTGGTTTTTTTTTAAATGCCTCTGGTGCCTCCATAGCAACAAACACAAGGGTACAATATTTTTTTTTTCTATTCGAGATAGCAAACCCAAAGACAAGAATATTCCTAACCAAAAAAAAACCTGACGGCCATAATAAAATACTCAGGCTTCATTATTCAGTGAGTCCGTTAGAGGCTGTGGCACTGGCGTCATCAGATAGGTCTCAGCATTCACCCTCCTGCTCTGACAACAAGGCCCATGACCCACGCTGTCGTCTGTTTAAACAACGCTGGTTAAGCTTATGGCAGCCATGTTTACATGTTCCACAGCAGCAGTCGAGACAACAACCATATGTGTCAACCGACGCTGCAAGCAAAAGCGCTGACATCTATGATCAATAACGCCTATTGTAGACTTTTAAAAATTTGCTTCATTGGAGTTTTTTTTTTTTTTTTGCATTCGAAGTTATACAAGTTCCTTTACATTTTTGCTATTTGCTTAATCAAATGTAGATTAGTTAAAGGAGTCACCCCAGACAAATGCTATCCTTCTTATTTTCCTCATATTTGTTGGAAGTGATATATATTAACATGTCCTGGGATGTAAATTATATTGTGATGTATCTCTCATTACTGCCTTTTTAAATTCTCTGCATTAACCTGAATTCATTTGACCGTAAATGTGTGTTTTACATGCATCACTACAATCTTAATTTATCTCTCCAGGCTCCGTGAAGTCTCAGAGAAACTCAACAAATACAGCTATAACAGGTAAGTCTCTAAATGTTGCAACTGCTGCCTCGGTTTGGTACATTTGATGAATCATTGTGAACAGGATCTTGTTGGCGAACTCTCTGTGGCTCATGTGTCTTTGTGCTTGTTTCCCAATGTAGTCATCCACACCTTAGCCTGCTAGAGCAGGCCACACTAAAACAGTGTGTCGTTGGTCCCAACCACGCTGGATTTCTCCTTGAGGTAATGTCCTATTTTACTTGGAGATCTTCAGTGTAGGTGTATTATCTGCTGCTGCCCACTAAAGACAGTTTAACATGGGAGGAAGATTTTGATAGAAAATGGGTCAATATTATCAGATTACCTCTTGAGTTTGCTGAAGGAAAAAAAACTACTCGTTGGTTAGCTTCTATGTTACCTTGTTGTGTATAAATGGTGGGATTCAGACTGGATTCAGCGGATTGGATATTTATGTACAGGATGCTTAATTAGGTTAATCCAGTTGAATAGGGCTATAGATGCACTGGAATTGATCTGTTTATTTGGTGGAATTGTGTTGAGGAGTGTGACGTAAAATGTTGTCAGTATTTGCATTTTAATCTTACAGTAACGCACTGAAAACATTACTTATATCTTTGCAGTAAATAAACTTATAGCAATAATCAGCAGTGTGATTATTTATACTATAAAAGAAATGGTTCTCATGTATTTGGCGTTATGATTTTCTCACTGTAAGAAGCAATGTTTGACACAATAAAGTTTTCAGTTCCCAGTTTTTTAAATTGTGCTCAAGGTTAGGTTAGAGTATGATTTGCAGTTTGTGTGTCATATGCTTTTCATTAAAAATCTTGAATACATTTTTTTTTTTTTAAGGATGGACGTGTGTGTAGAATCAGCTTTGCTGTCCAGCCTGACCGCCTGGAGCTCAGCAAACCGGATGGCAGCGATGGGTGAGACACTTATTATGATGGGATCCGTCCCGGAAACTTGTTTCAGCTTTGGCACAGAGTTGGAAAACAGATTGCTTGTGGAGATGCTTAATACAAGGCACACCGAACATGTTCAGGCTCACTGATGACGGTCACTCTGATTTGAATTCCATTCGGCACTTGTGCCCTTTTTGTCTGAGCGTGAAGCATTTGGACACAGTTTCACTTCTAGAATAATACTCCTTGCTACAAAGCTTTCCATCAGAGTGAAACGTATATCTGAATGCATCACTAGTCTGTTTTTAAAAAGTCCTTTTTTAAATTGGCTGCTGCTGGACTGATGGATGCTTTGCTGTTGCCTCGATGAGATAACTATATCTATTGTCACCATAGAGCTGCTTTTCAGAGAATTTTTTCCATAGCTGCATACATTGCAGGCACATATTTGTGTTTTTTTCCAATATAAAAATACCAAGTCTTTCCCTTTTAATCTCGACACCAAACAACCAACTGCAAAGCTTTTTGAAAAGCAAGTTTAATTTACAGCTGTGTATTCCTCTTGCTGTGTTTCTGGGTTTTTTTCCTATTAAAAAAAAAAAGAAAAAAGAAGAGAGTTCATTACTAGGTGCTTGGTGTTTGAGCATGTATGTTTGGTGAATGTCTCACTGATAGTTGTTGATCTCCTGCCAGCAGAACAGCATCCAACAGTGATTTCAGAGTTTTTTTTTTTCTCAAGGCCCTTCTTGCTGCTAAATGTCCATGCGAATTAGGCTGTAAAAAAAAAAAAAAAAAAGACCGAAGAGCTCCCCTCTCCAAACCCTCTCTGCAGAACACGTGTTTTATTGCCTGCCGCAGACTTGCAAAAAGAAGATGAGGTGGTTTCAAATTATAATAGCTTTTCAGTCAGCACCATTGTGGGTTGCTGGGAAGCCTATGGAAAAGTGTGCTGTAGGTTGTGTTGAGCATGTTTGTCTGTCTCTCTGAAGAAGCCTTAATATTATCTGGAGGTTACACCGTTTGTGTCTGCTTGATTTTTTTTTTTTTTGAATTTGCTGTGTGTATATCTGAATAATTTAAATCCCTGTTTTTGCATCCCATTGCCTTCTGCTTAAAAGTATGCTCCTCAATGTGATTTTATTATTGTATTATTTTGTTGGAAAGTATCTTTTTTATTTATTTTTTTATTTTCTTGAAATATCTGTAAAATTGTCCTACTTTTTATACATTTTGTCACAGCCAAAAAAACCAAATGCCTACTTAGAACAGATCAGAAAACAAACTTGGAAGGCATCTCATTAGAACAAATCTTGAACTAAGAGAAAGCAGTCGCAGCCCTGAAACCCCAGGCACTTAAAAAAAAAAAAAAAAAAAAGAGGACGGAGGAACGAGTTGCAGCCAATTCTGATTCCCAAGGGTGTTGCCATGCTAGTCTCCAACATACCCCCCCTCTTGTTTCAAAGTTTAATATTCAGAGAAAAATATATCCTGAACCAAGGGGTATAATTTAACAAATACCTGGGGAAATATTAGATTCTGTTCACCCAGGTAACAATAATGATGATAATTGTAATGATAATAATAATAATAATAATTAAAAAAAAAAAAACAACAGTCTTTTGGTCCTGTGCAGGACTTTTGTAGGTTTGTAACTGATCTCCCATCTTTTGTTTCCAGTTCAAAGTTGAGCAGTG
>JANJYP010082747.1:0-15315 GCA_024605115.1 Rastrelliger brachysoma | reverse complement strand
TGTTTGTTTGCTGCAGGCGCGAGGAAACCGCCTTTACTTTTAGTCCGTGCATTCAACCTGAAGGACTACAAGGTAATATTTATTTGGATTCTGATATATGAAAAAAAATCTTCATAAACATTTTATGACAAATGATGCAGCATTATTATTATTAAATAATAATAATATTTTGTTTATTTGCATGTTATTATTGAAGTTGACATTTAGATTTTTTGAAGGCCTATTTGTAAAAGCTAATTTAGAATATATGAACTGTACTGTAATTCATTTGCATAATTTAAAAACATATATTACAACTATCAAAATGATGATGATTATTATTATTATGATTAGTATTGTGATGATTATGATTATTATTACATTGCTAAATTCTGTTGTAACTGACTGAAATATTAAATACTTATAGCTAATCATTTCTAATATGAATTAATTAATTAATTAATTAATTAAAGGAGAAGCTGTGGGTGATAAGGAAAAAAATGTTTGTATTTTATTTTATTTATTCATTTATTTATTTACTTAATTATTTGAAATGATAAAGTAAGCTATAGTGGTTGGCTGGTCTCCATATTCATGTGGTGCCTGGGCCTTTAGCCTACATGTCATATGGGAATGGTTTCAGTCTAGTTTGGCTGAATAAAGGCGGCTCTATGTTGGAGCCTATTAAAGATCGGTGGTGACGGAGCAACTGCAGTCTGCTGGGACAGCGGTGGGGATCAATTCCCTGCACACTAATCACGGTGCACTATCAAGGCATAATTTCAAATATATGCATAGGCCTACATATTATTATTATTATTATTGTTATTATTATTATGCATGGATTATTGTTTATTTGTAGACATTTTATTTAATTTGTTTGCTTTTCTTTTTTTTTCTTTTCACAGTACACTGGCATATAAACGGCTGTAGTAAATGGCGGTGTGCCTGCCTGTGTTAGAGCCGCAGCTTGTTGCTCATTATAACGCACATCAAACAATTGATTTGAATACAGGCACGAGTTCATCAAACACGTCTCGAGCCTATTTGACAGAAATTGCCGTGGGATGTTTTTTCCCATGAGTTGAGGTGAAATGAATAGCGTGAACATTAATCAATAATAATCAGCAGTAATTAGCATACATTATCTGTATATTAGGGAGTTTGTCTTGGCATAAGGACTCGAGAGGGTTCATTTTATTGGCTTTACAGAACGCTTTCAGGGAGGCTGAAAGTGTTAAGAGGTGGCCATCATATTACAGACCTTTAACATTTTCTTTGTGAGCCTATGTACAAATGTGCACACAATTCTTGAACCTCAGTCCAATCGGGCTTTGAAGCTTTACTTGCAAAGAGCGCAGAGGTAAGAAGGGGGGAAAAGGGAAGCAGGTCGATAAACAAATAATAAATGATGTGAATAACTGGTGGTGTACAAAGGTTTTGTTTATTCCTTGGTGTCTGAAGAAAGCGTGGGAGGGTTGGCGACAGGCTATCAATGATCTATTGTCTTAATCGATTAGCTCTATCATCCTTCATCCTTCATCCAGCTTCAGTCAAAGAAATACTGAAAGAAAGGCATTCAACAGCACTTTCCCCAGTTTTCTTATCGAAATGATTTCCATCAGCCGCCTGAGACAGTTCAGGTCAGGCCTCTGAATATTTCTCGCACATCGATTTGGACAAATGATTTCACATGGTGCAACACCTTTTTAAAAGGGGCAATTAACTGTTATTACGCCTGCAAAGGAAAGTGTTGCTCTCTGGCACTGGCCCGTTGGGGAGCAGGCCTACTTTTTTTTCTGCGTCATTTCAACGTCGACCTTTCACGGGTTTGTGGAAACGGCTGCGCAGGAGAACGTCATGTTTTGCGTTGGAGTTTTTTTGTTGTTTTTTTTTTAGGGTGAGGGCGGGGGGGGGGGTATATTTGCTTTCCAGAAATGCGGCTTTTTCTTCTTTTGTCCTGTGGCTGGAGGGAACGCAGGAAGGCAGCACCGCTGGCTCCGTTCCCCCGGAAGACAAGTGTGCAGTTCAATCAGCTGCACGGGACATCTCTTTGTTTTATTAATGCGTAATTAGACCTGAAGAGAGGCAGGTGAGATTCATACTCAGGTGATAATGACAACAAACAAACACAGCCAAAAGCACCACATAATTAAATAAAACGCATTTATGACTATATGATATAATTTTATTATCATTTTGATTCTTAAACCAGGAAACAGTTTACTGAGTCTAGATAGGGGCACAGTGCGACCTCTCTGGCAGCTAATGCATGTGTGTATATTCACCTCTGGATCGTTGAATAGCTACTATGGTGCACATATCGCAAATACAGGCCTCATGTACTGGAGTCTATGTAGGCCTATGCACACTTGTATGACCGAGACGAGGACACGATTTGCATCAATTTCTTTTCAGTTCACATTATGAAAATGATGTCACCTGTTGATCTGTTAGTGAATAAAAAAAAGCAGGCCGCCTGTTCAAAACATTACAGGCGTTTTGTCTTCTTAATAGACTACAATAAGGGAAGTCATACCGAAAATACATTAAAAATTAACAACTGCAAAAACATACTCAGACCTGAAACATCCTCTAACAACCAAGGGAGCACATTCTTAAGCACCAACATAACACCATTTAAATAATGTAAATACAGTGGTGCGAATAAAACAATTTTCCTCACTATATCATCAGCGCGCTTGTGGAGGGAGGTATTGGTGGTGGTGGGTGGGTGGGTGGGGGTGGGGGGTAGGGAAGTTTATAACACTGTGGATTGGTGTGGCCAGACTGTGGTGACTGTATACCCCCCCATCATCCTTCTCCCACCCACTCACACACACCCACACCTTACACTTACACACACATAGGCCGCTGAAACCTAAGCTTTATCCACGGTGGAAAAGGCTCCGGGTCTCTGGATTAGTCGTTACGCACAGATAACATCAGCGCACATTAGATATGTGAAATGGAGCACCTCGCGGTCCGGCCCTCGGATGAGACGGACAGGAGGACATCAAAAAGCCGCAGCGGGGCCTTTGTGAGCGCTGTGAGCATTGTAAATTTGCTAACTGTAATTCTGCCACAGTCGATGTAATGGGAGAGTAAACATGGTAACTAGCTGCAGCGGGGTGCTGGGACTTGCGAGACGGGCTCGTGCACGCGCGTACACACATGTACGCACGCGCTTCTGCACACTGTATGATGAACACCGATGTGAGAGTAGGGGGACGACCGACACACAGCTTGTCATATTAGATACAATGATAAACACTAACAGTTTAAGATGCAGCTCTAACAAATCGATGAGTACGAATTCACCAAGATCACAGCAGCAAATCAATTAGAAATCCCCTTTTTCCTTTTTAAAGTATTAGTTTGCAGTGGCTCTCCACAGCAGGCCGCTCCCCTTGCCTTCTAATGAAGTCCCGGGAAGCGGTCATAGTGAAGTTGCCTTAGTAATTATTACCCATTAATTGGGTTCAGGACCTTGTGCGTCTATGGGAAATGGGAAATCTGACCGCTAATCCAAGACGTTTCTTTGGGGCCTTGCGCAGTGCTGTTAACATGCTGTCAGAAATAGACGCTGGCTGCACCACAGCTACTGATAACAGTAATATGAAGAGGTTAGAGGGCAGCCACTGTACAGATACACTCTCACTGCAGGAGGTCTGCACTTGTGCGAGTTCCGATAGGAATGTGTTCACATCTGGAGAGCTATGAAGAGGCTAAAACACTTAAAACAATTGTGAGGGTGGTGATTGATTGAAAATCGGTCAACGAAATCAGAAACATTCAATGTAACATACAACAAAAATTGAACCTAAAAATACTGGATCAAATGTTTAGGTTTTTATTTTAGTAAATTGGGAACATCAAAGCAAGTGTAACACATAACAGGTTACATTATTTTATCAATTTGTTACATTTTGTGAACTACAGAAATATCGAAAACGTGCATTCAGCTGTTCGGTGAACACTGCTGACTCAGGTCAAAATCAAAAGTAAACCAATAAATGCATTAAATCATATTTGTCTTTAATTGGAAAAAAATCTGAACACTTTTAAAGATTTTGATTCATTTTCACTGACAAATGTTGACTAATTATGAATAAATACAGTGAAAATTACAGGGTATCGTTCCTATGGTTTATTATGAAAAGATATATAGAATATTCGTCGAAAATGACACCAAACATCTTCTATATTTTTAAACACCATCATGTGGTTGAATTCAGTAAGGTCGCTGAAAGGAAAACAATTATAACTCAATAGACATTATTCGCTCTAAGCAAAAATGAAACCACAACTGACGATCAATTTGCAATATGTAACCAAGGAATATGCAGAGTCTGACTAAATCTGACTGGGAATTGGGGTTACCTCCGAAAAACGGCACCGCATCCCGGCCGCCTCCTGTCCCATCATCATTAATGTTGTTGTTTTTAATTAATCGCTCGTTAATGTCGCCATCTATTTCCCCGCAGATCACAGGAGCGAGGAGCCGACAACCCCGCCAAACAAATGCACATTAAAATATCGCCGGGAGGCTCGAGTGAAAATTACCCCGATGTAGAAATGACCTTAATATGATGTAATCAATCAAGCTGTCTACTGGGACACTGGGAATCACAATGTTAATCTTTTAGTTTGGAGCGGCGGGGGGAAAATGGCCTGTCATATTTTACAACTCAGCCAAAGAGCGCACAGTTTGTGCAAGTTCGGTGTCAGAGGCAGCCTACTGCAACAATATAGGCTCTATATTAGTGGGGAAAACACATTCATTCAGAGTATTTACTGGAAGATTCAAACAAATTGTGGTACAGGCCAAAAGGCCTTCAGGCCTGTTTTTATTAAAGTATTTTTGAAAATATGACACCTCAGTGACATCAGCTGAAATATAAACTAATGAAAACATTAGCAGTTGATTAGGCTATTAATCTTAAAATTAGAAAATCAATAGTCTCGAGTGAAATCATGAAACAGATTCCACAATTTAGAAAACACATTCACAAATTAGAAAATGAATTATTGGATTATTTTGAGAATTATTGCCAACATGGCAAAATGTCTTAAGGTTTGGCCAAATTCCTGATCATACCAAATCCTGACCATAATGTACTCTGAATTCAATAAAATGGAAAATTGAATTAAACCACAAATATTTTAAGGCAAATAACATTAAAGGTTATTTTATTGTAATTTCTAAATCAAAATAAATTTTAGTCAGCAATAAAAATGTGGTCAAACTTGATGTGACAGAAAGATAAGCTTTCACAGATCTTGTTAAATTTATAGGCGAGACTGATTAAACAATTAAATTTTTAAAAAGAGCAATCATTTAGCTCCATCCATGACTGCAACAGAAATATAAGCTGCAGCAGACAAATCATTTGCCATGCTTAATGTGTTAAGTGAGAGCTATTATTCAGAATGAGTCCAGTAGGTACCAAACACAGGTGAGGAAGTATTAGCACCAAGAACATACACACTACTTGGCAGGCTACAAGAGGCTCATGCGGGCAACATCAAGTGCTGAGACCGGTGCATGTTATCATTAACAACTGTGGACAGATAGAACAAGCTAAGCCCACAAGTGTCCATTTCACACCAGCCTGGCATGGCAGCGGGTTAGGACTCCAGAGAGCTGTCTGCCACCCCTCAGCAACCCTTTGAAGCACACCACCTTCTGGGATTTCTGGTTCTCATCTTTGAAACAAACCCCCTTGAAGGTCCAACCTGAGATTTGTGTTCTCACCTTCTGTAAAGATCTGATCTGGGATTTTGTTCTCATCATACCAGCTTCAGTGAAAGCTATTCACTACTTATCATTGTGCTTTGATTGAGGCTCAGGGCAATGTGTTGCTTCAAGTTGCAATGAAAAAAATGGCAGTTGCTGTATCTGCTACTGTATCAATAGTTATATACAACCATGTACAATAACTGTAAAAGCAGTGCTAGGTGTAGAACAAGTGCACTACTGTACAGAATATCACATTAATAATTAACTAATGCTAAACTACACTATTTTATCCAATCACAACCTGTACAGGTAATTGAAAGTCACATATAAAATGAAAAATCCACACCCAACAAGCACAACATGTGTACAACTCAAAGGCAACAGTAAGTTAAATGGCTAAAAAAAAATCACACCCTTACAACCGAGGTTTTTATCCGCAAAAATATTCTCTTCAATAGTTAGCTTTCTAAACAGCTCCAGATCCCACACAACTATTGAAACAGCCCTGATCATAATAATGAATGTGGAGAGTGACGTCACTGCAGCCAGCAAGTGGGGCCCCACAACACAACACACGCATACTCATAGCAGTGAAAATGCTTAGCAGAGGGAATGGGAAAGGCTCAGTGTTGAAGTACTTTCCCCGCCCTGTCTTGAAGCAAAAATCAATGCTACCTCATGCGTAGTGTGGATATACTGGACATGTCACATGTAATGATACACTTTCACTTTGCTTGCAACATTTAGTTTGCCTTGATAGTAATTGCATTGGTGGCAAACATTTTCTCAGATTATACACATTTCCATATTGAGGGTAAAGAAGCTCTTAACTGTAGCAGAGTTATCATCTCTTACCCAAATCCAAAACTCTTGTTGACATTCTCAGGCTAAATGGATCTGCTTTTCAGTAATATGTCTCTACTGCCAAGGTATGCAGACCCTCAGTCCAAGGGGCACTGTAAGGGATTTCAGCAAATCACCAAAATGACTAAAACTCAACCTGATACATACACACATATACACATGCTCATTTCTGCACGCACTTACGCCAACGCAGCACTGTGCTACTGCGTGTTGTGGTGCATTGTACTCTCAGGCAAACATTTTCAAGTTAGCCTCTTTTCCCCACAGGAGCAGATGACTTCCCAGCACGAGGAAAAAATAACTTAGGCCAAGCAGCACACTTAAACTATAAGCCTGACATCACATAGGAAACAAACCATAAAACACCAAACACTCTACAACCCAACAAAGACCAATAAAGGTTTCAACGACTTAAGCATAAACACTGTGAGTAGCAAACAAACCCAGCAGCTCTCCTGCACCGTTTCATTTCCATAGAGATTATTTTCTCATTCTTCTTTTAGACTCCTGTAGCCTGCCGGTGACCAGCTACATTATTTATTTGTTTGCTTTTTTTTTTTGCACCATGTATCAGAGTGGTGTTGGTGGTGGTGGTGTGGCTGTGGAGAGAGAAAGCAAATGCGTGTGTTGCTGGACTGACAGGATGATTAATAGGAGCTCCAGCCAGGGGTGGGTGGGTAGGTTGATGGCGATGGTGGGTGGAGGTGGGAATGGGGGCTGGGTAGGACTTCGGCAACACATCAAAAACAACAGCACTTCCCGGGGTTTGCTACCACTTCCTCTATAGGGCCAAATCGCCTCCACCCCAGTACATGAACCTGGGCTGCCTGGATGGGGGGTTCACAGAGAAGAATTAATGAAGAATTTCTCTGACACACACACACATACACACACATACACACAGAAATAGGATGCATAATTAGTCTGCTTACAGTCAGAAGAGTGAGGAAAGAAAGGGGTGGGGGGAGGGGGGCACATGCACAGGAATTTCAGTGTGCATCAGGGCTCTATGTTGTTTGTTGAAGGGGCACAGCAAGTGCTGAAATGGCAGATAGCTTCATGCACAACCTGGATAAATATTGACTCTGGACCTGTTTCTCTTATGAACTCCAACTGGATTTTTAAGCACTCTTGGCCTAAAAATGGGTGACGGAGGGACAGGTGAGGAAAGGAGGACAGAAATGGAAGTCACTCTCTGAAGTTGCACAAAAGTTGGGCAGCTAATTGGAAAAAGAAGAAAAGAGAGATAATATTCAAGCTAAGATGAGGCGTCTTTGCCAAGCAGAAGCAGAGGAGTATATTCTCTGATTTAATTTGTGATGAAAGAAAAGAAAATCATGCTCCAATGAGATAAACAAACCCTTGATGAATATTAGAGATCTTCATTCAATAAATTACAACTGCAGAGGCCCAGACCTGAGTACAGTGCAACTAAACAGCAAGCTGCTCCACTCTACAAATGGAAGGAAGTGTTGAAAGACTGCCCTCCTGTGTCAGACACACAAACACATGTTGCACAATAGGCTTTTGCTCAGTCTCTTTCTCTCACTCTCTCCCCACTTATTGACATTGCCTCCTTTATGAGACACAGCTTCTGTGCTGGGAGATGCAGGCCAGACAGAACACAGAATACAACATCAGTGAGGTTACTGGAAATGGATGTGTGTTGAAGCTAAACATGTGCAACGATGAATTTTTTTGTCTTCATTTGTGTGTGGTATATGTATTATACAGGACCTGCCTGTGTGGAGAAGAAATTCTTTGTACTTAACGCATGTGCCTAAAAGGACCTACATTACATTAACTCTGATTCATTTGTTTATGCATGTTTGCATCAGTTTCTTGCTCTACCTTATCACGAAAGAGAGAAACAAACACTGGATTTTAACAGGTTGTCATCCTCCACTCTTGCTCTTTTCTGAAAGGAGCCAGCTGCCAAATCCCTGAGCATGCTTAACAATTCCATTACCGCCGTGCAGAACACCCACAATACTCCTTTGAAGCCAGGGCATTTTAGAGGAGAAGAGTTTATTGACTTCAAATTGTTACCACTTGGGCCTTCTACTCTCATTTCTGAAAAAAAGAAGAAAAAAAAAAAACAATAAACCTGTATGTTGTAATGTAGTGTGTGCAGTCCCGAGGTGAATATTAAGTAATGTTTATTCAAGTGAAAGATGGGGAGGAGCACACAGTGACAGTTACTCAGTGGGATGTCAGCGTGCAAATGTGAGCCTGCACGTGCTGATTGCTCATCATTGGAATGATTTTATTCAGCAGTGTGGTTTCTGTTAACATTCAATGGCTTGTTTTACAGTGGTGCTCATCTGTGGACCAAATGTGTCACATAGTAAGATGGGAAAGATTCGGTCTTTCTGGTTGTGCTAATAAAGTGTGACAGACGATTGGATTCGCGATCCGCCCTGTCCTCGCTTGCCATTTTCATAAGCCCATATATGTCACTCAGTGACATTTGCCATGTGGTAAAACTGGACAACTTGCCACTCTATTTTGGGGATTCCCCCCCCCACTGTCACGTCACACATATGCTGAAAATAATGTTTTGTTGTGACCCATGCTGTGTAACCTTTTGAAGTTGTCAGTTGGAACAAGGCTACTGTGGGACACTTATAGCCTGTCAGCTGCTGGGACTTCAGTGTGTGGAGGACTGGGCTTACAGACACCTGTAGGCCTGGGGTCATGGTGGCACCTCTCAACTTTTCCAGTCCTGTAAGATGGTATGGTCTGCTNTGTGTGTGTGTGTGTGTGTGTGTGTGTGTGTGTGTGTGCGCGCACGCACACGTCTGTGCACACATGTGCATGTGGAATCACCAAAATGTAACTAAAACAAACTAAATCTCTATTATTACAATAACATGGTTTTATTTTACAATTTAACAGTCACTGTTACCATATGGTCTATTGCCATATAATGTTGGATACAACTAAAGATTATTGCAATATAAAACTGAATTTGATCATTCTTTCATGTGCCGTGCTGTGTTCACACCATCTGCCGCCACATCACTGAGATGTGATTTCAATGACTGATTTACAATAGCCAGTCGTTAGCTTCGTTCTGATGTGTGATGTCATCTAACAGTTCAGCTTCGGTCAACCTTCCAGTGCCAGTGGAGGAGGAAATGAAGTGACCATGGTTAACGCATGACTGACGTCTTTGTGGTACTTAAAAATAAATGGATTTCTGGTTTCTAGTTGCCTGCAGTGACCAACAACTCCTGATTGTCCAGAATCTGGCTGTTACTTTAATGATGCATACTGATTTTACGAGCAAACCCCAATAATAATGTATTATTTTCATTAAACTGCATCTTGGAAAACAAACTATGCGGTCAATTGTTGCCACACACAGAAAAGTATAGCGGTTAAAACATTTTGTCATGCCGATTGCTACTGGGAGCTGGACTTGTATTTGTGGCAGTATTCATGAGAAGCAGGAAAGAATCCATTTTTGGATGATATGATTACCTGAGATTTATCTTTCAGACACGTTTTATTAATTTCACTCATTTTGGAAAAAATACATGAAAAATTAAAATAAAATGTAACTGTATGTTGCATTTACTTGTGCAGGTATATATCTGTACATGAACTTCATGCATGTTCTAATAGATAGGTGCCAATACAGCATCATCATTCATCGTTCAAACTGCAAAATTCTGTGACGCATTGTGGCCAGGCAGAGTGATCTGTTTCCTCACATTAGCAATTGGCTGCAGTCTGTCCCAGCAGCTCTGCTCTGCTCTGCCTGGCTGCTTGCCTGCAACGGGAAACTCAGGACCTTCATCTACAATATACAAACTCAAAAGGTGCAATCAGAGAAAAAGGAAAATCACACTTGTTTTTGTTCCATTATGCACTAAGCATTAGATCAAGACAGGAGAGATGGAAGGAGGGGAAGCATGCTATACATGAATAAATGTGCGTGTGTTTGCGTGTGTATGTATATATATATGTATGTATGTGCAGGAGGTGGAGGGGATTCTCTGCCACTGGGTGAGCTTATCCAGAGGATCTGTTCTACTTCAAGAGAAAGAGTGAGGTCTGATAGGAACAGAGTGTGCCACACACTCACCCCAAGACACTGAGGCACACACACACACACACACACACACACACACACACACACACACACACACACACACACACACACACACACACACACACACACACACAAGCCAGGACATTGTGAGCCTTACCTACCGCTGAGTGTATGAGCACCCCTGGTCCAAAATCAGAGCTTCAATAACAAACTCTGTTGGCTCTTCTGATTGGTCATGACGAATGCTGTCTGCTCACTGGTCCCGGGTAATGTCTGCCACAAAGGGTTTGACTGCCTGTCCTGTTTATTTCACGTCAGTCTGTTAGTATGTCGGTCTGTTAGTGTGTATACTTCTGGATGTACATCTGCAAGTTTTTTTTCATGTCAATATGTCTGTGCACATATGGACATGCCTAAGGGTGTTTGCCGTAAGAAGTAACGATCATTTTGCTCAAGACAGAGTAAAAACAACAGCAAGAGACCAAAGAAACAAAAGCCAAGCAAATATAAAAAGTCAAAAGAAAAAAACCTTCCAGAAAATAAGGTCCAGCTATTTATTTAAGCTGTTTTTCCTTGGCTTTAATTAAAATGTACTTTGTCTTTTATCAGAGAGCGACCAGGGGGATGTGGTGGACTTGCCCCTTTTCCAGTGAGGAAAGCCAGTAGGTGCCAAACGGCAAAGGCTGCCGGATCATTATTTGAGTGCCAAAACGGTGGGAGAGGAAAAGGCAGCAGAAAGCCGATCATTAAAATTCCTACCACCTTGTTGACTGCATCTCCCCAACCAGCTTTCATTTCCCTCCCAGGACTTGGATGTAACTGACGGTGAGGGAGTGCAGCTTGGCTAAAGACAAGAGGGACAAATTTTAAATTGGACATGGAAGTAACGTCCTGGATAACATCCCTAGATACTGAGACGGTGAAACAATACAGACCTGAGATCAGTAGCATATGAGTCAATGGAGACCTACTCAGGGATGCTCAACCTGCTCTTGCTGACTCCCCATTTGATGTTTAACACTGAAACAAGCCAAGCAAAAAAAAAAACCCAAAAAAACAACAAAATACATTGATGACCTCCTCCATAACAAACCAACTCCTTAGAGGATCCAGGATCATGTGAAACACAGACATAGAATAGATGAGAAAAGTGTGCTACATCCTGCTCTTTTTCAGTTTCTCTAGTCACAAAGAAGCAGACAGGAAAGAAGCCAGTTTCTTATCTAAATTGTACTTCTGACTCTCTGCCATGGATACAGGATAGGTGATGGCCGGAAAAAAGCAGAGCATCTAAGACGGCGATGTCAGATCTCTTTACAGTTTCCTCTTTCTCTTTGTTAGAGTAGAAGTGGAGGAGGACCACACAGAAAGCCAGGGCAGATAGTCAGTGTGTATTAACGGACAGGTTGATGTGGAAGGGGATTTGTGCGGTGGACCTCGGAGGCTCTTGGGGGTCTGGCGGTGGCCCTCAGTATTGGTAACAGTGTCTGGGCCACTAACCACTGAAGGGAAAGGGAGGGACCATATGCCTCTTCGGTTCACTGAAGACTGGTAGGATTTACAGCACACAGGGGTAACAGTGTTGTGAAATGTAGTTTCTAAAAGTAATTGGTTGCATTTCTTCCTTTTCCCAGTTGAGGTATGGATGATTTGTAGGTAAAAGGATGCTTAAATTGTTTTTGTTTTGTTTTTTTCTGACATACCGTAATTATTATTTCAAGAGCAGTATCCTCATACATAGCTAGTGCCTGCTTCTAATTGACATGTACTTGTTACGTATGTAACTTTTGTCATATTAGAAACTTGTTTTTGATTCTGTAACAGCAACTCTTCACACTACTTCAGTATTCATGTAATAGCCAGTTGTAGATTTCTGTAGTCAAGAGGTGCATCTATTATTTACATTTTTTTTATTTGTGTAAATGAAACAATGTGACTGGAAAACTAAAATTGAAAATATTTTCACATTCTCAGATCACAAACATCACAATACTGGAAGAATTAATATGAATAGTGATGGATAAACATGAAAACTGTTCGCTGTCCCCATTCACTCAAACATGTGTGTGTGTGTGTGTGTGTGTGTGTGTGTGTGTGNTGTGTGTGTGTGTGTGTGTGTGTGTGTGTGTGTGTGTGTGTGTGGGTACAGACCCCCGTCTGGTCTAAATTACCTGCTGACGGATAGGCCGCCGGCTGTCATTGAGGATGTGCTGATGGGCCTCACTCCTCCAATCCCGTCCCATTAGCCATGCCTCCCTACTCTTCCTCTCCCTTCCCCTTCTCCTGCTCCTTTAGCCTTCCTCTGTGTTCTGTGATGCACTGCGGTAGGTCAGGTGAGCAGAGGCGGACAGTGAGCAAAAAGAGTAAAAGAGGGAGAAGCAGAGAGGCACATGGGGGTGAAAGGGGAGACTTTTATTATCACCATTGTTTCAAGCTCACTGACCTCCCCTCCCACTCCCCCCACATCACTGACTGCTCAAATGTCCTATCTTTTCAACACACCTGAGCTCTCCCTCACACTCCTCACCTACCCACCTCCCTCCTCCTTCTCTCTCAAATCTCGGTCCTGCAAATCCCTCCTTACCCCCACACAACTCCTCTACTCCCTCATTTGCTTCTCTCCTGTTTCTACCTCCTCCCTTACCTTCCCTCTCAATGGGCTCACACTGCATTTGGAGGGTTGGGGAGAAAAAGAGGGTGAGAGAGAGCTAGAAAGAGAGACAGAGAGGGAGAAGGAGGGAGAGCAGCAGGCCTCTGGCTGTAAGGGAGAGTGCACCTGGATGGGCAGGCTTCCTGGACACGCTGTGAGGGGCTATTGTCCTGCATGTCAGCAGCCCCTCTCTTTTAATGGGGCCCGTATATCATCGTTCTGATTATGGCAGATGACTGGGACTTGGGGGACGAGGAGTGGGTTAGGGGGGTGGAGATGGTAGATCTGGAAGAGACGTAAATGTGTGTGTGTGTGTGTGTGTGTGTGTGTGTGTGTGTGTGTGTGTGTGTGTNGAGAGAGAGAGAGAGAAAGAGAGCATATTGCAGAGGGAGGTGGATGAAGGCGAGGTTTGGGGACAGAGGCTTAAAAACGCAGGGACCCCCAAATCCCCCATCGACTGAAATCCTAGCACTTAACCCCAGCTATGGTATTGTGTGCTGCCATGGGGATTTTTTCTTCTTTTTTTGTGGCCGTCATTCTTTTTAATGGAGTCTCTTGCTCCATCTACTCCTCCCTCTCTCTCCATTCACTCGGTGGATTTCTGAGAAAGTTTTTTTTTCTTTTGGTTTATGACTTGTTTTCTTTTCAGAGGTAGGAGGAAGGGAGGTGAAGGCTGGTCACCTGTCCTCTCTAGCCCGAACGCCCTCTAGGACCAGAAGCTGTCAATATATAACACAAAGGAAAGAACCATGGAGGCCACTGCAATGAACCATCCTTTGCAAGATACTCAGTTATATTCTTGCAACCAAATAAATGTCACAGTGACAAGTAGTAGCAGTTACACAGTACCACACATCAACCCACATTAATGAAACATATGGGTACAAAACAATACCCTGCAAAAGCATAATGGAAAATAATCCTAATTATGTCTGTGATTTTATTTGTTTATAATTGTCATTTCTCTGTAGAGCACTTTGGTCAATATTTGTTGTGTTTAAATGTGCTCTATTAATTACCTGAAGGAAACCTGAGAATGAAAATCTCCTGGATGCATACGTACTGCAATAAATTCATTTTATTAATTATATCATTAGTTTCAGAACTGACTACTATACAGTTAGCAGCCAATCTGTATTTGGATTTGGATCAAGGGTGAAGATTTTTTTTAAGGGATATCTGCCTCAGTAGCAATGAGGTTTCAAAATGACCTGTCGATTTCTATTTTTATTTTTTACTTAACTTTCCAGCAGGCTTATTATAACCTTCCATTAACTTAATTTCAAGATCAAGATCATTTTATGTGTCATTATGTAAAGATCCACAATGAAATCCAGTGCACTGCCTAAATGTGCTGGCTTATATCAACAGTTTATCATCTTGTTTGCAACTATGAGCTCATTCATCTACCAGGGTGCTAAGCTGAGGAAAGAATTTTGTTTCTGTTGCTATTTAGATACACTTTTAGTACCTCTTACTAATGTCACAGCATCACTGTGTACTGATGATACTTCTGACAAAATGAATCACTAGTGTAGGGCTGCAAGAATGAGGTAATTCACCTAGTTATTCAGCAAATTACAACTAGGTCCATTAACAATCTGCTATTCTC
The DNA here is from genome assembly GCA_024605115.1 of Rastrelliger brachysoma. Lineage (NCBI taxonomy): Eukaryota > Metazoa > Chordata > Actinopteri > Scombriformes > Scombridae > Rastrelliger > Rastrelliger brachysoma. The sequence continues at coordinate 407 of JANJYP010082747.1, read as the reverse complement.
ATTAGGACTTTGAACTCATATCTATCCAGTTGAATCAGTTTCAACAAAAACACACTTGTATATTATTATTTTTTTAAATCAATTTTGTACCACTAAGCCACTTAAAAAGCATGTACACTGCCTCAGCATACTAGCATCAGAGTGTTCCAGTAGTTCGCTTGTGGAAGATCTGATCTAACTCAATAGCAGATCAAAGACTAAAGTGTTCATGTTTTGGGTGACTGAGGAGAGAGAGAGAGTCATTCATTTCAGGGGACAAATGGCAGCTAATTGAGTAGGTGTTGTAAGAGCCTGTCTGGATACCTTTCAAATGAGTAAAGGGCCATTTCCCCCATAATTAGCTACCTATGTTGGATTTTGTGTGGTGTGCGAGTCTGTGTGTGTGTGTGTGTGTGTGTGTGTGTGTG
>JANJYP010082719.1:0-31337 GCA_024605115.1 Rastrelliger brachysoma | reverse complement strand
TCAGGGCTGCGGTGGAAACCTGAGGCCATGTGCCAGGCTGCAGGGGGAGATGAGCCCAGGCTGCATCACTCTCTGTGGGATGGAGGAGGGGGGATCATACCTAAGAGTAGGGAGGGGGGGTAGGAGGGAAGGGACAACATGCTGATGCAGTTGTCACTCCATCAGACCATACCTCTCACTGAGCACTGCAAAGTCACAGCACTGCTGTTACATCAAGGTGGCTACATGTTTGCATAGTGGAAAAAAAGATATACTGTAAATATAAATGAATAAGTAAATTATTAGTGGCCCACTGAATATAACAGTTGCTGATTTGTACTTGGCAACTATAAATTAATTACTTGGCTCTGAATTTGGGCGTGTTGTAAATGATGTCAGCTATATTATGTCACTCAGCATCATGCTTACGCTCAGGAGAGAAAAAGTAGAGCACTATTTAAAAGGGAGCTATCCATAAAATACCAAAGCCACCGCAATGAACTGAGAAGATGATCTAATACAGAAAAACATAACGAGATACTTCGGAGCAAATTAGTGGTGCAATCTATCAAAAATATTTTCACATGTGTACAGTAGATATGCGGTTTAATTTTGTTCCTTTAGCAGAAGCGGAATCACATGCCTTCAAAGTCAGATCAACAAGTATGGGCCCAGTCTAATCTGCTTTAATCAAGAGACGCATCACATGCCTTGATTAGACTGTCTAATTATTCCATGCATTTCCACTGTCTCTGATACAGACAGGGGGAATGGTTTGATGCTTAGTGCTGGCCTCTTCCTGACACAGACAGGCAGGCTGTGATTAGTATTGACTGCGCAATTTAATTTGCTTTGCTCTTGTGTGTGAAAGTATGCAGGCATGCATCTGGATTCATATGAGGACCCTAAGGAAGAAACAGAGACTTAAAAGGTATAAACAAAAGCTTTACAGACGCCTGTTTGCTGTTACAGCACCTGCACGCAGCACACTGCAATTTCCCTGAGCAATCTGTTTTGTGACTCGCATGAAGCCCTTCCCATCTATCTACTCACTACCTTGTTCTGCCTGGAAGAATCAGTCAATACCAGAGTGGACCTGACACAGTGCCTGTCTGCAGACAAGACAGCCAGAGAGGCAGCGCTGGCTTTTCCTCCAGAGACAGGCAGGCAGACGGGGAGAAGCTGGTATGATTACTGTGTGGGAACCCCGACTACCTGCTGATGCCCTCTTCCCTTCAGTAACCGCTCTTGCACTCTGTGTAGTCCATGTCCAGCAACTTTCAATATTTCCATTCCTCCTGTCCAACTTTCCAACATTCTCAGGAAGGGGAAGAAAATAGGAAAGTTAAAAAAAAAAAAAAGGACAGTGCCTCAGGTCACTCTGCATGTCCTCTGGTCACTTGACCCAACAAAACCTTCAAAACCCAACTGAAAACCCATCTTTTAAAATTGGCTTTTAACGTCTAGTTTTTATTATTGTCTTATGTCTTATGTTTTCTCTCTTTTATTCTGATTTCTTTTATTATGCTGATGTATGTTAATGCTTTTATCATGTACAGTGTCTTTGAGCACCTGTAAAAGCGCTTATAAATAAAATGTATTATTATTATTATTATTAAATCTGAGGGAGCCCCTCTATTCACACCGGTGATGTCAACTCACACCAACATGAGCGTATACACACAGTGTTATGCTGACAAATTCCAGTGGGTTGATTGAGGACGCAACCTCTGATGAGTGAAGAATGTAGGCAGACTGGAGCCACGATCTTACAGTGCAGGACAGCATCATTTACTGTACAGAAACACTGTTAACATAGTAACCACTATGAAGAATGACACACCATCAAAATGATTGAAATTTTCAAGTTACATCTCGACAGCATTATAATGAAGAAGTGTCAAACATGAAGAACGCCCTATCTGTGCATTTACATGGACTTCAGTAACCATGTTACGCATACAAACCAGGTTATCCAGGTAATTGGAGAATGCATTTACATGCACTGTAGTAATCAGTCAATCAGATTTGTGTGTGAGCAGATGGACAGTACTGCGAGAGGTGAGGCAGACAGAGTGGAACGTGAATGTGTCTTAATTGAACATGTAGTCAAATGCTCAGCAGTGGAACAAAATTAGACTTCTAGAAGCTGCTTTGCGTCAGTTTTCATTTCAGTGGGAATTATTTCTAAATAAAAGGACACATTGATACATGTCAGTATCTCTCCTTTAGACATTAGAAACCTAGTTACTTGTATACATGGTCAAGAAATTGACTTTTCCGGGAGATATCTAGCTAGGGAAATCAGGTTTTTGGGGTAATCCCCTGCACTGATCATGATAACCAGGTTTCTCATTTACATGACATTTAAGAAACCAGCTCATAGGAGAAAGTCTAATGTAACAGTGTCACTAAGTGTATGTCAACACACTGAATGTTGGAGACAATATGACTGATATAACAAAGTGTAGGGGGAGAAAGCTCTCAGTCATACAGGAAGCAATGAGACCTGCTTCAAAGGGCTTAACTCTAATGTCCACACAACAAGGCCCAGGCAGTAAGGAAACAGGTGTGCAGGCAGACTGGAAAAAGGAGCACAGGCAAAGACACATTCCCATTCATACTAAAGGTATACTACGTCTGTGCAGGCTGCAAAGGTGGACCCACTTGTGACGTAAACAGACATCACAGAGTGTCTGCTGGGGCTGCCTCTCTCTCCCACACTGCCACACAATCATGTTTAAATACACTGACGGGAAAAGTCCAAATGTCTTTGACTTTTCAGCAAGTCAAACAACTGTTACAACCGTAATATTAACTTCACAACATATTGCGTATTTATTCAAGTACATTTCTTGTATCAAGAAATGCACCAAATAAATTTTAAATAATAATCTGAAACCGATGGAGAAGTATTTTTCCAGTTCCCCTGAATATATTCCCTATATTGGTTAAAGCTGTTGAGCAAGGTTGACCAAACCAACCAGTTTCAATCTGTTTTTCTGCTATTGTGTGATGCAGAAGAATGCTCAGCGAGTATTTCTGTAGCCCTGGGCTGCAAACTGCAGTTGATTATTTGAATACACCCCACCCAACCACTGATTGCCCCCCAGACTTGCTTTTAAGAGGTTTACTTGTTCCTGTATCAGGGGTGGAGTCTGGATCCCATACAACTCCGGTTACACACAGTCACTCGCTACCCAAGCTGCAGGGGGATTCACAGGGAATGTCATCTCCAGGTCAGTGGCATGTTCAACACAGGATAACTTGACAATATGCATTACAAGTCTGTATTTTTAAGCTGAACTAAGAAGGCTTTATAAGGAGGTCTTCTGGCACTCTGTCTTGTGATGACAAAAAATGCTCTGACAAACAACGGCAAATGCTTGGTGGAGAATCTGTATCATTGACAAGATGCTGACAGTTTGTTTCACTCAGCGTGTATCTAAAACCAACCGCATACCAGCACCCTGTCCAAACTGTGCAAAACGATCAAAACCAAACTGGCTTCACAAATGAGCTCACAGCACAGAAAGACTACCACCCTCTGCTGCGCCGGTCATTCTCTTTCCCAAGTCCAAGTTGCTGAGTGTGTCACAGCCAACACAGAGTGATCAAGCCCGGCCTGTACAAGCAGAAACACAGTTGGAAGAAACCAAAGCCTAGCATGTCTAGATCCTCCCTCCTCACCACAGTCTCCGAGGAATTGTGGTGCGCGCTCTGACAAGCCCCTCATTTGTTGACTCAGGGAGTGTCGCCGGCCATGCTGAGGTGGTGACAGCATGTGTACTGGGGAGGAGGGGGCCCTTGCTGACTGAATACTTCACTGCCAGGTAGCCATGTCAACTGCTCAGTGTCCAGGCCTCTGAGCCATGGCAGACCCTTGAACAGGAAATGCTGTTCCCTGTAAGCCCAAAAAATGAGGGCTCTGACTCCATGTCCTCATGATACTATGCATGCTGGCTGTGGCCCTAATGTGAAAGGGGGAGGCATGCTTACTCTATGCCATGAGAAAGGAGTGTTTCATTTCAAATCAGAGGACAGGACTGTTTCTACTCGCTTCCTTTGGTGTGGCCCCATTCACAGGAGCAACTCCATTTCCCTGAACCCACCCCTCCCTGCAGCCCACTTGCAGCCGAGCTAGATAGAGTTGTACGTGTGAGTGTCTGCGCACATGCATGTGCACAAGTATGTGTGCTTGTGTGTGTTTCTGAGCGAGCTTGGATCTTATTACAGTTTGATCCCACTCAAATATTTCTGAAAGAAAAACAGAGGAGGGGAGGCCGGCTCTGTGGCCAACACACACGCCCCGCTGAACCTCTGCACCGCTCACAATGAAACCTTTATCTATAAAGCTTGGACTGTTCATAATGGCCTTTAATGAGAGGGAATAAAGCACAACATCAAAATGAAATTACCTTTGTAAGTTTGCCTATTCATCCAAATACACTCCACAGCTATGCAGAATACAGCATTGCACTGTTATTAGAGTGCACTCTGAAAGAATTAAACCTCCCTTTTGCTTTTTTTCTGCGAGACTATTTCAAAGCCTGAAAACAGGACAATGCAACACTCAACAAAGTACTCTGTAAATTCAAATATTGTACTACTCTGACTTCATTAACAGACACAGGGGAACAAACACATCAAGTTGAGACACTAATCTCTTATTAACATATTAACATCTGTCCCGTGCCACTATATCTTGTAGAAACAGTTGGTTCTTCATTGCTCAAACACTATCAATTAATCATAGAGCCAAACCCCAAATTTGTCTAAGAATGATCTCTCCCCAGTGGATAACTTTGTCATTGAGTTATTTTTATCCTGCAGAATACTAAATCTGATACTTGGGCACATGGTGCCTTAAGTGGAAGCTGAAAAATGTTTCTTTGGTCCCTCCTGATCCAAGCTAATATGTGTCCAATACAAAACTACTACTTCAAACAGCTGCTCACACATGTATGGGAGTAAAAATGACTCCAGATGAGACTTAGTACCTTTAAAATGCCATGAAACTGATAGACTATATTCACTGCTAGGGACTATATTTTAAACCAGCATTGACCATCCAAACCTACACAGTCTCTTCACTGTGCCAATAAAAAAGAAACACCATCTACTGTTACAAAATGTAAAGCATAACATCAAAGACAAACAAACTTTAAAGTTCTATGAGAAAATGAAGTCCTTATTTGACAAATCACTTCAATATTTACAGACCTGGGATGATGACCTTCGGGTAATAATTAATTTCTCAAATCAGTGTAAACCCTTTCGGATATAAACTCCTTATTTGGAGACTGACGGCAGTTGGAGAAACACACCCACCTGAGAATTCCCCTGGTGTGATGTTTGGTGAGCTGGCTGCCTCAGTTTCAGTGTAAGACAATGTGGAGTCTGACAGATCTGTAGGGAATAAAACAGAAATTATCACGCTGAACTGATATTATGATTAGTCTATGAGACTCGGCGGATACCTCTGTGTAACTGTGGCACTCCTCCAAGAAGGTTTTCCTTATTTCTTTCATTAAAACATGACAATCATTGTTGTTTAGTGTCAATTTCATGTTCCCAATCCACTAAAGACTATTAGCTTCATCCCATAGTGTTTAACATGGCAGCTTCACTTACAGGCTTTACCTGATGACATCCACTCCAAATGCCGCCAGAAACCTCAGCTGTACTCAGGCTAGCAGCCAGGCTCCAGAGTCCCAGCAGCCCACAGTACATACTACCCACACCATAACTACCAACACTGGCTCTGGCTGGCATGCTGACATTATGCCACATGCTAGCCTAGGTCTCATCTCAAAGCTACCACGCAAATTGCCAGTCACTGTGCCTAATTATGGCCATTAAAATTCTCCACATTGTTTTATTCCTGTTTCTTCTTTCAGATAATCCTGTAAAGCCAAAGTCTAAACAAGAGGTTGGCCCTGCAGTTTACAAGTTCCATTACAGATGTTATTATAAATATTAAAGAAAAGATGATAGATGAAGTCACGGCAGTAGTAAATCTCCCTGGTTGCAAGTGACAGCAATAAGGATATAATTTTAACAACAGAACACAGATGCACATCAATAACTTAGTATGAAATAAAAGGAATTATTCAGGTTTGTCACTTACCCAGTGGCTTGTGTTCTTCATTAGGGGAAAGCCTCGAATAAGGAGGTGGGGGTGACTCTGTAACACAAAACAGTCATGTCAATAACCTAATAATGAGAAGAAACGCTTTTTAAAAAGATAGCTATGTGATTAAATTATTGACTTGGGGTTCTCAAAACATCTACAACAATTCTTGGGCGATGATTACAGATGTTGGACTAGTATACTACAAGAAAGTGAATGCATGTTAAGAAGCTAAAACTCTCCCGACACTGGTGTAAATGTCCTGTAGGCTGATAAAGCTGGTCAGTAAAGGATCTGTAATTACAAATCTTGTACTGATATCTTCTATGCTCCTCTTTGCACATACTATGTAAAGATACCTATCTGATAATGTTGGATATTACCCTAATAAAAAGTTAAGCAAACACTGTTTACTACAATATAGTCTGTGTGAAATTACAGTCATTAATCTGTAATAGAAACAAAGAGAAACATGCCTACCCAACAACATTCGTGCCAGAATAATGATTTAATCTTACAGCTTCATTTAGAAGAGACAGCAGACTACATCATTACTTTTAGAGCTTTGTGTCTGCCCATCAGAATGAAATAATTTTGTTTAATTAAGGCAAATTAAAAAACTAGTCAAGCTAACAGAAATCTACATATTAGTTGATGTTATTTGAGGACATAATATTTAACTAAAGCAGCCATTACTACAAACCAGAGACAAACCATAACTTTAAGTTAGTTGTTTATTGAATCAAGAGTAAATCTCTGCTTTTACCAGCACTGTGTTCAGAGACCTTGATTTTATCTAATAAAAAGAGGAGGAATGAAGAGAATAACTTGCACAAGAGGGAAAGCAAAGGAAAGAAAACTTTGTGAGCACACTGTGACCTCGCCTACAGGGAAAAGGGGAAGGAGAAAAGCATAATAGCAGCGGGTCCTTTAAGAGTGGCGGCAGTAATTGCCAGGATCTGAACTCAGTCACTCAGATACACAGCTAGTCAGTCTGGCGCCAGTAGTATGCAAACTGTATATTATCACCACTCCTTCACCTAAATAGCATGAGGGGACCTCCTTAGGACAAAAGGGCTTTTAAGGCGCAACTTGAAACTGATCTCATTCGAAAAGTATAATGCCTGGCAAAATAAAAGGAAAAAGTTTTGGTCCACTTAAATGCAAACTCTGCCACACATTACATGCTGGTTTATTCTCTAAAATCTCTCATGCAAAACATAGACTAGTACTTTTATTTTCAAATCACTTTATAATCAAACAGAAGCAGAATGAACTGCAGTTAAAAAAAATCTTGTTTTAGGCATTTTTTAAGTTGTTTACAAAGGATTAAAATGATTTCCAGATAAGACCTATGTCATGCATTGAGTATTTAATTCTATATATCTTACTTCCCCATTTACAAACAATGTCAAAACCAGTAATTAAGGTCTTGATTCAAAGCCCCCCCTCTTGAATAGCATGAAAGAAATACCAGCTCTATCGGCCACGCATGAGCGCATGTGAGCTATGTCTACTACGAGCCTTAGTCCCAATATGGGGTATGTGCCCCTCTCCCTCTTCTTACAATTCATCTTGCTAGTTTTAGTGGAGAGAAACTCACACAGCAGAGTATCACATCCACTTCAGCAGGGGTATCAAACTTCTTACATATTCTAACACAATCTCTTTAAAACCAAACTGTGATGTGAAAAACTGTGATTACCTTACAAACCTGGAGCTCTGTACACATCACATATATACACATGATCAGGTCAGACAGCATGGTGTGACAGGAGGGTCAAAGCTGCATCAGTTTACTACATTTGTGCACTATGAATTATGATATTGTTGGACTTATGACTTTGAAGAGCTTGTCACAGCCAGCTGGCTCTAGTAAACATGGATGTTATGGAAAATCCACCTCCTGTGCCAGTGAGAAGACAGAAATACTGACGCTTGCATCTTTACACGATACCACACGTTGTCATCGGGTCAACAGGGTCGAGTGGCCCAGCGTTTAAGGTTTGCCAAATCACAGGCCTGCCCCCTGCCAAAATTTAATCTGTTTAATATAGGTCAGGGAGGTTCTGCCATAGATAGCTCATTGATTGTCAAGATAAAGCTCTATTCTCTACCACAACACCAACTACACTTGACCTATGGCACCAGGTCCAAATCAAGTCTATATAATGTGTTTACATTGTGTTTACATTGTTAATGGTTTGACCTACATGGCAATAAACCTGAAACAACCAGACATAAGAACTCAAACATACAGCCATATTAACAGTGTAAATGGACACATTGAAATGTTCAGACATACTAAAGATGCCATGTGCTAAAAGTTATTAGGGGCTAAATTTGAAGACTTTAACTTAGAAGAGCTGGAAGGATTGCTGCAGTCCAAACAAACACACTCCACTATTGTGGGGCCCAGATGTTACAAGCTAGTGTGAGTGATGTTCTTGTGTAGCACTGACAAAAGCTGTCAAAGCAAATCTTTAAATGGGACATACACATCAGGCTGACTGAATATTTTCCAAAGCATTATGGTAACATGTTCCCAAATGAATGAATGGAGCATGGAATAACAAACTGGAAAAAAGAGAATATTCACCCATTTACGTGGCATCAAATAGAGCTCATATTTTTTGCTCAGACTGAGGTTATTGTTCACCTTGGCTTAAGGATGACTTCTGCAATCATTAACTATTTAATCAAATGCCCAGCCTTTCTTTCCACGTGTATGAAAATAAGCCAAACAAATAAAACAAGGTAATAAGAGTTCACTTCTGCTATGGATGTATCAACATGACCTTTACAGTTGTCTTAATAATCATATGACTATTTGAGATGCATATTGATAAAATAGGCACTATTCTTTAGCGGCAGGGTTTGTTTAGGCAGAAGTAAATATATTTTGAAGGAAGACAAAAAAGGTATCAGACAAGATAACAACACATCTGTGCTTGGAAAGCAAACAGCACAGATCCTGGTGCTTTATGGTCATCTGTTAATATTTGGACTTATAGGTCTTGCACTAGCCTACTTTGTGACTTTACCACAAGCAGCAGCAGCATCTGCCCTGTGGTGTTACAAACAAACGATGTGAGTGTATCCCGGCTGATGCACTTACCTGGCCCACAGAGCCGGCTGTAGTGATAGGGATTGCAGCATACTGACGGACTGTCCAGGGCCCCAAAGCTCTTACACTCACAGAGCGGTTTGAGCTGGGCCGTGTGCTGGAGGTCGGACCAGCGGTACAGTTTACATACAAGGAGCTGTGGAGATGCCACATGGCCGCCCAACCTCAGCTCTGTCCGAGAAACCATAACACAGTCGCTCGGCATCCCTCCTCTGGACTCCACTGCCTCAAGTAAGGTATCCAGCGCTTTTTCCTTTAGCCTTTTTAAAAGAGAGTATGTGGCTGATTTCAGCTCTTGCTCTAACACCGCACGTGGCATCGCCTCCTGCGCCTCAGGAGAGCCACCGTCCCGTGGTCCAAGGGTCCTCAACACGAAGTGACACGAGCCCGGATCCCTGGTACCCTGAGCCGTCTCTGGACCCCTGAGCTCGGAGTGGTCCCGGTCTTTAAATAAGCAGCATGTCACAGTCCTGCACTCGCTGTCCTGTATGGAGCGGGGGCTCCCCTGCTCCTGGACGCACACCGCACCCCCATCTTGGTCCGACGTGACCCCCAAGCCGCTGTTCTCCACGGGGCTCCGGGTGCACACACCCCCTATGTCCCCCACAAAAGACCCGCTAGGGGTCATCGGTCTGAGCTCCGTTTTGGGAATTTTCTCTGGGTTGTTGCCGAACAGATCGTCCCTACAGACCTCACTAGTTTTGCCATTTCCATCTTCCCCTTCTTTATCTGGGATCAAACGGCTTCTCCAGAGTCGCCGCACAAGACCTGAGCGTTTCGTCCTGAACATACGACAACTTGAAAATCTATATGGAGGTTTTTTTTTATTCTTGTACGGATATCCGAATATTACAGATACTTCTACGGTCGTTGCAAAACATTAATGTCTCTGAAATGCCGTGCAAAGCATGCACAGCCAACTGACGAGCATTGGTGGCAAAACCGCAACATTAGAGTGAAGGCTGTTTTGTCGCATCTACAACAACAAAACCGCGCAATAAATGCACTGCAGCATTCCGATCAAAATGCATGAATTAACAGACTATACTGTAAATAATCAAGCGGCTCAAATTGTGACTTACTATCCCGGATCGCTGCGGAATGGACTGTTTATATATTTGCTACGAACGAATAAAAAAGGTAGAATACATAATAACATAACATAATATACTTTGTAACATAATCCAAAGCCGGCAGCCTTCAGCACAAGACGGCAACTCGCAGCCTGAAACAGTTTCGGACTTTTAACGACCTCAGATCTACTTTCTATACCGATACGTTGAGCATATGGTACTTCGAGGCGATTTAATCCCAAAAAAATGCACTAGAAGTCGGGATCCTTGTCTTCTTCTTTAGATGTCAGTGCACTTCTTTTTTCTTTTTCTTTTACAATCCCAACAAAATATCCATGCGAGCTGAAACTACATGAGAGGATCAATCCCGGTGCTGAATCGCACTCCTGCTTCTCTACTCAGACCTAAACCAAACTGCAACCCAGATCCCTTTCTTTCTCTGTTTCTCTGTCTTTTTCTTTTTTTCTCCCCCTCTTCCTCACTCACACACACACATACACACACACATACACATATACACACACACACACGGGGCCCCCGAGGAGAGCGGTGGAGCCATTGGCTGACTACCATCATGTGCTAGTCTAGACACTTTGGCGGCTGTGAGCTGCACTGATTGTTGCGCAAACAAGGTTTGTATGGAGGACGAAAAATGACTTAAGTATACATAAATAAATGCATAAATAAATAATTAAACGCATAAGTAAATTAAAATACACACATTTTGGAAATGAAAAACAATATAATTAAATTAATATTTTTAAATATATTATACATTTCAATAAATCAATTTTTATTAAGTCATTTCTGTGTTTCTACATTCTTTTATGTTGTATTTCTTAATTTATTTATTTATATGTTTACATTCCTTTATTTCTGTATTTCTACATTTCTTAATTTATGTATATTTTTATTTATATGTTAATAAGGTAGGAGGTCTGAACTTCACTCAATGCGGGATTGACTGTAGCAGTGTGATTTAGCTCTAATACTAAAGCCATTCAAACCTCTGTCAGAGGTGCTAGATGAGCCAAGTGACTGCAGCATGCAGGAAGACACTAACACAATGTTTCATATGTGATTCACTATCAGCACGTTTAAACTAATGTGGAGTTGCTGTTGACTGTTTTTATAGACATTGGGGAGACTCATGAGGAGGTGCATTTTATTTGGTAAATTGTCCATTGTTGCCAGCTAACTCTAGCTAGCCAGCTACCTTAGCACTCTGAAAAAAACATAGCCTAGTATGGCAACAATTATTTGCTTATAAATTATAAATTAGATTTTGATTTGGCAAGCTACGAAATCATATTTTAACATATTTTAATATAAATATATAGGCCAACCATATGTTTCTGGAAAGTTTTGCCTTTAATTAAAATGTAAACAGCCAAATAACAGCAGCTACACAGGCAGCTGTGTGACATCTTAACTTAGCTAACCCAATATTTGTCACAGCTGTAATCAGAAGCTGATACGTGACTTCAGATGATTTTCTCATTCACATGGTGGACTCTTTTTAATCAGAATCAGAAAGCTGACACATACTTCCTTAAGCATTATTTGCTCCCAGCCACCATGTAGCAGTTATTAGGGCTAATTCATGCGCCCACATTAAATGTCCATGGACAGATGTGGACTTACACATCAACTGCAGACACACAAATGGTTCCAAACTTACTTTTATCGGTGGGATGTGGACATGGATGTGTTTCATGTCATACTAGTGGACAGAGGCAGTTGTGCATGCACTGTTGGTGCATTTGCAAAGCATATTGTCCATGTGGTTGAAAATTTTGGGGTGACGTGCTCAAGTCCCCAGAGATATCTGTACAGACCCTCATGGACATAATGATAACATTTACATCACATGGACCTGCAAAGCATGAATTGACCTTTACCGTGGTGTGATCTCAGGACACTCATAGACAGTAGCTAGAGTGTTTTGAGACAAGAATCAGCTGATCTGAGCTGTCTGTTCGTAGCTGAGCCTCAGACACCAGCATCATGTTTGACTTTCCTCCAGACATGTGGTATGGATTAACTGAATACAAGTTGGAAGAAATCAAAACTACTTGTAGTTTTTATCTGGTGAAATTAAGCACCCTCAGTACTGACAGGTCAGTAGATGTGTCATTACTGATTATTATCATATTTTTGATTGATGTGGAAACAAATGTTTACCCAAAACTATACTAATAATTTCTTGATACCCCCCAGTCAAAGTGCAGACTTGTTAATGGACACAATATGTTAAACATTTAAATATGACATATTTCATGAAGGCGGGGTAGTAACTGTTAACGAATAAATATATTCTAAACATTTCCTTTCAAGTTGTTGAGTGGGTCCACAGTATTGTTTAGTCACATCACTGATTATCAACAGTTATTAATTATTAAATCAAAGTCAACATATAAGAACTTAACATTTTTTATGAAGCTCAATTTGGTGGATGTGACTAGATTAATGCTAAATCTTAGCCAAAGTTAGCTTGAGGTTAATTTCTATAATGCTGCATTACTGACCAGCATTCCTCTGAAAGTTTTGCTACTTTAATGTAACCATGGTTATTGCCGTAGCCAACTACTTACTGACTGGTTTTGGCTACCTGTCCGTTATGACTCCTGGGTTCATTCAGCTCTCGGTGGCCAACGGCTGTCAGTTAAGGTGATTGGGCGTGTCCTGCCAACAGTCATCCTTTCCGCCTATCTGGTTCACCCAGCTGACCAATCTGCTTTAGCCTAAGGTTAGGACCATCCAGACACAGAAATACATAATGCAGGGACACAGAAATAGACTAAATAAAAGCTGATCTATGGAAAGGTATGAAGAAATTTGAAGAGACCTTTATTTCATTATTAATATTCTGTACCAAAATGTATTCATTTTTTTATTCCTGCATTTAATTATTTATTTCTGCATTTATTAATACTTAAGTCACTTTTCATCCTCCATACAGTCAAGTTTCTTAACTCTTAGGAAGCAAAACACTCACCACTTGTTTTAAACTCTGGACTGAAAAAAAACAGAGGAACTAAATAACTTTCATGCATGAGAGTGTTTTGCATTTTTTTTTTTTTTTTTTTTTAAATGTCCCGACTGAAAAGTCAGAGTGTCAATGGGAACACTGGAACATGGCCATCAAGTGGAAATGAATGAATGATATGGGCACTTGCCAATAAACTTTTGCCCAAGTGATCCAAATCTAATTTCAAGTTGTTTTTTTTATGAGGACTATGAAGACTAAAGATAAAGTAAGAACATAAAGACAAAGAATAATGACATCCTGCCAGTCATCAGTTCCACCTCCTTTAAAAGAAAAAAGAAAAAAAAAAGTGCAGTGGGTGCAGTGGGTGGATGTGTCAAAACTTTGATGGCAATAACAGTAGATGTAGTGACTTTTAATGCTATGAACACTGCTTTAAGTAAATTAACCCCCCCACCACCACCAATTTCATTCTGGACAGGGACCTCAAAATACAAATATACATTATGCTCAAGTAGAATTAATAATAGTGTAATGATAACAACACTATTACAATACAATTAGATAAGCTATATGAAGGCTGTTTTAACCACAATTAATTATTTCTAGTTCATAAATCACAATAAGTCTTTTTAGTTTGAGTGTAACTAAAATTTACAGCCAAAATATGGACAAAGGGGAGTAAAACAAACAAAAGAAAAGCTGTTAATAAAAAAACAAAACAAAAAACAACAAAACCAAAAAACAAAAATGCTTTACTTAACTCTTTGGAATTAAGTTACTCTTAAAAACTGAAACCATCAGTGCTAAAACAATTAGCATTAATTAAATGATCCTGTGATCAACAGAAAATATTCTGATAATTAAATAATTTTTCAAGCAATGCTGGTTCCAGCTTTTCTAATAAGGGCGTTTTTTGCTCTCTTTATAATTTTATACATGAAACATTCATAGGAAACATGTATTCTTCAGGCATTAGACTGTTGGATAAACCAAAGCAATTCAAATACATCATGTTAAGCAAATTTTTCATCATATTCTGACAGTTAACAGACTTAATTAATTAACCAGTTAATCAAAGAAATAATCAACAGATACACTGATAATGAAAATAATCATTAGTTGCTGCCCTAGTTGCACACTCCCACTGCTGGCAGGTGAAGAGAAGCAGCTGTCGACAAAATGTATGAATGAGATAGCACGACTATCTGCATCCTCCCCACATTAACAGATAGCAGTGACAGGGACTGCAGTGCACAGGGAGCTGGGAGGTTCAAATTGTGAGTAGTAGTTTATTATCAATTATATTATAGGCCTATGTGTGGCGTCAAGTAAAAAAGTTTGGACATTCTCATTCAAATCAATGGATAAGTGTGTCCAAACTTTTGACTGGTACCGTATATTAACATATTTTCCTCGTTAATCAGAAAATAATCTATGCTTTGATAACTTTTCCTAAGCTCTCAGAGCAAATTTTACTGACAAAATAAAGAGATGAAAATTTTGACCTTTCACTTTCAGAGACTATGGACTACACTGAGGCCGCAGACATAACAGGTGAATTCTTACTTACTGATATCTCTTCAAATCTGTCTCCATGGTATCTCATGTTTACTGTCTTGTCAGGAATACAAGTAAAAACACAATAAGGTATTGTTCCTTTTCTCATTCATACCAGCTACTGACTATTTTAGGCATTCATTTCAGAAGACATTTCTGAGTATCTGCTGAGTACAGGGCTCCTTTAGTACTATTTGATGGGCTTGTAAGAGTTAAAGTATCTTTGCTATAAAATCAGCATGACATAGCCACACCCCGAGATATATTAACCTGATCCAAGAAGCAAAAGTTCAGGAGGAAGCATTGCTGATTGGCTGAAAATCCAGAAGTTTTGCCCCCTGGTGAAAAAGTCACACATGATTGAATTTGTAAGTAGTCATGAATGAAATACAATTATTTAACAGTTGGTGGTTTGCCAAAAATGTTGTTCTGCTTATACAACACACTTCAGTAATATTATTCACACAACATTTACGGTATTTCATATTGAAAGGTTTTACATATTTAAAACTACTTTAACTGAAATATAACCTTTAAAATGCTGTTACATGTAGTTTTCATTGCATGTGCTCCTAGCTGTATTCTGTATGTTTTGTTTTATTTCAGGATTAAAATAGATTGAGAGTATGTACACACATACACATGCTTACTGCCTTCACTAGGACATCTCTGAAGCTCTCAGGGTTGCACCAGTGCTGTGCCAATGTCTGAACTGGAATCAGGTTTCCCTGGCAGGCTTAAGGCTTTGGGGCAGAGGGAGGTTACTGAGGGTGGACATGGAGGCCCTCATGCCTGCACTGTGTTAGAGGCACCTGTTGCAAATGCATTCCCCTTTGTAACTCAATCACATGTCAGACAAGGAAAAGAAAACTGTTATTACAGAGTACCGCTTCATTTAAATCAGTGTCATGCAATTTTCAATTAAGTCAGAGGAAAACCCAGCTGGCCCATAAGTCATTGAGGCTGTCTGCTCTGCTATCCCTGCTGCTGGAACTGATTCTTGAGAGACAAATGTCTGAAAGCATCAGGGGCATGCAGACATATTAGATGCTTTGAATCTGGCACAGCATAGGTTACATACAGATGATACAGTGACCCTCAATGAGTGTCTTGACTCGGTCACTGTTACAGTGTGTTAACTATAAACTCTCCACGTGAATGCCCAAGTTAAGTTATTCTCAGCAACAAAATCGTTACTGTAGAGCAACAAATCAGTTTTTCTAAGACTGTCAGGGTACAAGATGTTATATTTTGTTCAAATATCTGGGGATACTTTTGGTAATGAAAAGTTATTTTATTGACACACTGTAAATGACAATGTATGAAATGTAAATGTAAATGGTGCAAGTTTTGGTTTGGTTATCACTTAAAAAACACTTTCATTTCTTAAGTCTATGTGTTACCTATGTATTTTAGAACAATGTGTTATACAATGTTATTAAGAGCAAATATATTTTTGTACAATCATGCAAGTTCACNAAAAACACTTTCATTTCTTAAGTCTATGTGTTACCTATGTATCATGCAAGTTCACCAAAGACTAACTCTGGACCAAAGTTTGATGCATTTCTAAAGTTTTCCAGTGCCTGATTCAAATAAAAAGCTTGTGGCGATTTTATTTTAAAGAGTTTTTATGCTGCTGTACAGTACCAGTCAAAAGTTTGGAAACACTTTCTCATTCAAATCAATGAGAAGGCGTGTCCAGTATTTTTTGACTGTTACCATATCTTATGCTGTGATATCTGATAATGGTCACTATGCTCTTTTGCCCTGCACCTACAACCGATCACTTCGCATTAGCTCTCTGAACAGACAGCACTCTCCATACTCTGTTTCCTCTTCTAATGTTTTCTCTAATGCAACATTCAGCACATTCATCATTTGCACTGACAGTTACTTGAAACAGCAAAAGTAAAAGCTGTGATGAATCACTGTCTTACATTAATTAGTGATATAAGAGTGGCGATACACACAAATAATTACTTCATTTCTGAAAGTACTACTAAGCTTTTAAAATATACATGAAACTAATTTAGCACCAGAGGAGACTGTCAGTAGTTCCTACATGAGAACATTTAGTGGTTATCAGACGGAGCTGATGTTTTTTGGTGATTTGTGCCATGCATTTGAATTCTGCTGTCGTGTAGTTAACACAGAACTGTCAAGCCAGCCATTGCTTAAAATAGGGTTGAGGCTATCTCTCTGAAATGTTGCTGTGGCAGCTCAGTGCAAATGTACAATCTTTTGTACCACATGATGACCATGTGCTCCAGTGTTACAGTGCAATGAAAACCACTACGGCTTATACATAGCACAATTTGTGGTTCTACAAAGAACTTTATGGTTTTAAAATGGACAATTACTAGCTGTATGGATTCACAATTGATTCCTGTAAGCGAAGAGCCAAATTTTCAAGAAGCTTTTCAGATACTAATGATTCAATAAAGCTTCATCTGAAGAACCTTTGAAGATACATCACTTTTAAAAGTGCAATTTTAAAAGCCACCACAACCATATGGCTCTTTTTTTAAATTGAGAAATCAAAGTTTAGGCATCTGAACTTTTCATCCTCTAGTGTGTGTTGCATGTGTGAAAAGTGTGTAAGGAAAGACTTCTTCAAAGACTAAGAGGTAACTGAGTACGAGGATCTAAAACAGGGCACAGCTGTTCACACAGGCCTGTCCCCTGGCCTGCCCCTCTCCATGTGAAGGTCCAGGCCTATGCACCCCTGGAGACCCCTGGGTAATAATGCAGTGGTCACGCCAGCCCAGCTCCTGACTGACACTTCAGAGAAAGTGGGCGGGCAACTTACATTAAACATGGCAGAGAGATAGAAAACACAAACTGCTGCATTTACACATAAATCCAGTAGAAAAAAACCCATTATAAACAATCCAGTTTTTTTCTGTTACGTCTTATTCCAGTGTAAACCTCTTTAGGTTCGACTCCAAAAACCACACACAGACAACATCAACAATTTTGACAAACCAGCTCCTTATGCTCCATTAGCATACTGACTTCATGTCTGTAACTAATTGTATTCTAACCCAAGATAAACATAAATTACTGAAATATAACATACCATGCTTAATGACAGCACATGTCACTAGGAACTGAGGTCATGCTGCAGTTCCAACGGAGAGACAGCAATAGTGTCAAATAGTCCAAAGTACCATTAAAAACATTAACCTGTGATGGAACCTGTGTGTAAAGCCAAAGAGGGCTTCTGCTCGGTTAGGTGAACCAGTTTAGGAGCAAACATGTTCAGTCCCAAAGCAAATCTGTGGTGATGAAATATGGGCCTAATTAATTTGTAGTTTATTCGAAGGTGATCTCAGCTCTGTGGCTCCCTAATTGATCAACTATATTTATGTCCTCTTTGGAGAATACAACAATGCTAGACTGCATGGCTATTTCAGGTTAACAACTGAACTTCTTTCAAATGGACAAAAAAACCTTAATTACATTGACAAATAACAGTAAAACAACATAATTTATGACACAATTATTAAAATAAATGTTAGAGCTGTTATCCTATGATGAGGTGAAATAACAGCTGATACAGCTTACAACTTCTACATTATCACATCCTGAACTGGTTACAGGTTACAGTGATCAAGAATGTAACGAAAAGGTATCAAGAGATTTTTAAAAATCTGATTATTTCAAATGACTTTGTGAATGTAAATTTCAAACAAGGCCGGTATGAGAATTTGGACTCTTTGGTGTCTTGATTTTAATAAATTAATAACTAAAATGCTAATGTGCTGCTATAGTTAATACAGTTAACTATAGCAGTTAACTTTATTAACTCATCATGGACATAATTGACGAATTATGTTACAGTGCAATCTAATCTTGCTTTATGAACACTGGTGACACAAGTGAATCAATTAGAAAGGGAGGTAAACTGAATTAAATGGTTCGACTAAATCAAAGGAAACTAATGAAACACAGAATTAGAAATTCATGCATGCAGAATATATAACAACTCACTGGGCAAAGTACAGAGCAGTGAAGCAGCAGTGAACCCTGAGTGACACCGCTCGAGGAACAAGACAACATGGAGATTGCAGCGTAGTTAAAAAAAGTTTTCAAACTGACTGACTCTCAGTTAAGAAAGGTAAGGTTTGGGGAAATGGTTCACTAAATACATTATGTGTATTATATATAATTACTATATTATAATATTTCATATTATTCATTCATAATCTTATATTTAATTCATTACATTGCCCGTCGATTGCAGAATAAGGCTCCATTTCTCCCTTATACATAAAAGACTTTATACTCGGGCAATTAGTAAAGTTACATAACCATCTCTTTGTAGAAAAATCAGGTATAAAAAAGTGGCATATCAATGCTGTGCTTCAATAAATCTTTTTANAGAATAAGGCTCCATTTCTCCCTTATACATAAAAGACTTTATGCTCGGGCAATTAGTAAAGTTACATAACCATCTCTTTGTAGAAAAATCAGGTATAAAAAAGTGGCATATCAATGCTGTGCTTCAATAAATCTTTTTAAAAAATGGCAAAGCTTACCTATTTGTTTCTGTTTTTCTCTATCATACAGCAGTGAAACGTGTTTTTGTATTATGAAACTGGAGGGAGACAAAATGGAACAGCCGCAGGGGAAGAAGTATAGTTAAATCTTTAATTGGAGGCAATTTGATTCATTTAGCTATGTTGGAGACAAGGAGTCCGGGGAGACAGTGCCTGAGGCAGTGTTTTTGTCATCTTCTTTTTGTATCAGTCAGAGTAATTCATGTCCCCAGGGGCCGGCTGTCAGTAGCAAGGCTCCATGAACACATTCCTTCTGATCCAGGCCATTATCGGCCCATTCAGCAGCACTGGAGCCTGCTTACGTGGGCCTCTCTCTGGGCTGACCTCCTGGGCCCTCGCCTGGGCCTGACTCAACACTCCCACTAATCCACACCTCAAAGACTACAAACACAAACTTAGATTAAAGTCTAGGGACGGAGTCACAACCAGCCACATGAGCATAACATGATCAGCGCACAATCCTGTCTATAGTTCATAATCTACACACACACACACACACACACACACACACACACACACACACACACACACACACACACACACACACACACACACACACACACACACACTGAATAATAAATAATAAAAATAGTATCATGCTCTGTTTACAATAAGGGCTTAGACACTGTAATGACTGTAGACTATATTATATGCCATAAAGACTGATCCTAACTATTTGCTTGTCTTCATGAATCAGACATGACTTAATATATTGTGTTTTTTATGTGACTTCTTAAAATGGAAAGTCAGCAGCACAATATTATATAATATATAATACATGGTTATATTTTCTCTTTCCATCAGTGTTAAGGAAAGTTTTAATTTCTGGTATGCAACTGTGCTCTCCCTTTTGTTATTTCATGAGCTGTCATCATCACCCTTTAACTTTAACGTCCTCCCTGCATTTATTAGTAATGGCAGAGACTCAGACCCTCCTGCTCCGTCTCCGAGCGATTGTCTCATTAATTTTAATATTGCACTATTGATCATTTCTTCAGCAATCTGGCATCATGAACAGTCCCAACACGACCAAGTATTCTGGAGTTAAGTGTTGGGTGTGTCTAGTGGGACACATTTCAAATTCTTTTATTTCATATTAATGAATTGACATTTATGAGTATTCTGTAATTCCCTGTGGAAATAATGGGATCACTGGAAATTAAATAGTAGCAATAGGGTCAGAACAGACAATTTGGCTGAACATTTTGTGGCAGATATTGGTTTCGATTGTATGACTTGATTAATCCACACAAAGGTGGTGCCAGAAATTGCTGATACTAGAGGATTCCAAGATTTGCTGGAAGTCATAAATACAATTGAAGTGTTTTAGCGAGTGTCTGTTACCAAGGAGTCAATAGACATAAGCTGCGATACACAGCAGTCGTGGCGTCTGGTGTTGGTGAACAAATCCAATGTTATTTCAGCCTAATTCCAACAGTGAATACATATTTAAAACAAAGGCTGAATAACAAATATACATTGAGTGGATATATCGGTTTCAAATCATTCCAGCTATTTGAGGTATGTTCTCTTCAAAGTGAGTTTATTATCAAAAACAACCCTCAACCCTCAAGCTCTCTCATCAAGTGATTGCTTTAACATCTTACTGTGATGACTAGACTAAACCCCTTTGCCCTTTATATATCACATTAATAGTAATTTCTTCGATAGTCAGCCTTTGTTCAGATGATGTTGTACACAGACTGTTTTTACACATCTAACTACATTGTCTGTCAGTGCAAGTTAATCTCAATCAACATTGCATTCCTGCTGGCTGGAAATTAAGAGGCACGTCTATAACATGCCGTTTTGTTCTGCCTACAGTAAAGGGGAGCTGACCGCAATTATAAAATTATGACTACCACAGAATTATAATTGGCTGCATATATGCACTCAGTTCATTTGAACTGCTTAAATGTGCCTAATGCTTTCATAAATTTTGTGTTGGACTGCCTGTAGCCTGCCATACAAACACTGTAAAAATGAAAAAAGTGTTCCAAAAGCAGGAGCGCTTACGCCAAAACTAACTGGCAGTTAGAAGATTTTCACACCTCAGGAAGATATAATACACCCACATTGGCAAATCATTCACATGCAAATACTCTACAAAGTTTATATTATCTCCATCCAGATTAGTCATAACTTATTATTTCCATGTTTAAGCTTCACAAAAGAAAACCAGTCCCTTCTGGAAAATTAGGTTTTCAAGAGCGGGCACCATGGCGTTTTGAGAACAACAAGCTTCAATCCGGTTTGAATACAGTGTTCAATGGTTTCAGTCTATATTCTGTGAGGCTCTCTTGTATATCTGTTTTTACAGCTCTACACCAATAGTGGCAGTATATAGCATGAAGGTGGGAGGGGGCTCAGGGAAACACTACAGAGAGCACAGGCACTCAGTGTGAACCACTGTACTTTTTAATGTTTCCCGAATGCTAGTAAATCTAACCCTCCTAAAATCCACAGTGAAACATTATGCCAAGTATGACATCACCCCTGCACAGACACGTTTTATGATTTTTGACTTCATTTACAAAGACCAGGGCCGGGCTGGCCACAGAGTCCAGTTTGGAGCTCAGTCGCCACAGTGAAGGACTGAACGGCACACGCTACTTTGGCGAGTTGAGACATTAACTCCAGATCTGAACAACTAAATCTCATTTTACAAAGTGAAGAGAAGAGACGAGGAAGAGCTGCTCTTGTATTCTCAACATAGTTTTTAAATACACATGTAAAAAAATCTGAAGGAGTTTCAGTTATGATAGATCAGTTGTGGTAAAGTTTTACTATTTTTCCTATTCACCCTGAGTCACACTAACTCATGGGTGATTATTTAAGTCTGTGTGCAGTTTAAAAGTTATTCTGAATGCTGAGGTTAACTTTTCTTTTATCCTTTGACAGAAGTAGTAACTTCTCTCAAAAGTAGGAAAAAACAGCTACTCGTTTATATGTTGAGATTTTACTGCTCTGCAACCTTTAGCCTATTATTAAAAATATTGTGGTAAATGTTTTTAAAGTAGTTGAAGCCTTTTTAGAATTGCACTGTTATTTGAGTTGACTTTTTCCAGACTCTACATATCAGTAGTTAGATACTGTTGTCATGAGAAAACATACATAGGGCTGCAACAAGATTATTTATTAATCATTTAGTCTACTGAAATGTCACAAAATATTGAAAAAATCCCATTACGGGTTGTCAGAGCCCAAATTGATATCTTTAAATTGCTTATTTTGTTCAACCAACCTAAATATTATTTAATTTACAACAATATAAATATTTTATTTATAGATGACTTTCTTAATGATCAAAATGGTTGGTGAGTAACTTACCTTCAATTTAATAATTGATTACTTAATTATTTAATGTCAATAGCAAGAGCTGGGGGATTAATATAACAAAATTAGGTAACAGTTTGATATTAATATTTAGTTTCTATTCTACTTAGAATGAAAATATAATATAATTAAATTAATTTAAATCCATCTTTAGAGAACTTTAAAGGTTTATTTCCAAACATTTCAAAGGACTTGCTACTTAAAGGCCACAACTATCCAGTAAGTGAGCAAAATGACTTTGCAGACATTGAGCAAACATAAAATCAGACAACGTCATAAAACGCGTATTCATTAGCTTGACTCCAGTTGTGGGAATCTACATGACTCATACAGACTTGCTTCACTTTATCAAAAAAATAAATAAAAAAATAAAACCCTCATATGAAATGATAGTCCGTCCAAAGTCATAGGTCATGGTTCATCTGCAAAGAAAATGAAACAGTGTCAATGAACTGGCTCCTCTGAATCTTTAAGGTCCCTGATATATCTCTGAACCTGAGAAACAAACAGCATTTCTCATTTCTCTTATGATGCATTTTGTTGAGTATTTCCTGTTCTAGCAGGACCACTGATAATAGTGTTGTGCTCCAAGTCTCCCCCTCCATTTCCCTGTTCAAGGATGCTCATTAGAAGACCAACCAGCTAATCTGGTGTTGGGGTCCTGATAACTGCCTTGCTTGGCGTCACTCAAGTAAATTGCTGTGGCTCCCTGTTAAAAGCCGGCAGTTGATAGCAGTATCAGGAGACAGGCTGCGTTGGGGAGACAGAGTGTCCGGCTCCAAATGACCTCCCAAAATAGACAAGTGCCTCAAGACCAGGGGCCATAGGCACCTCCAGCCGAAGCAAAGGAGCTGAGAAAAGGGCAGTTCAGGAAGAGCATGTCATCAGACCCATTGCTGTTAATGGCATGCAGATATTCAAGGGAGGCGGCAGACACTGAATGACCCCAACCCTTAGCATTTAGTTCTCCCACTGTGCGGAGTCTTGCCACGCCACAGCCAGGTCAGACATGAAGCCGCCTGTACAGAGTGGGAGCCACTCACCACCACAGAGCTGATAATGATTACGGCCAATTCACTATCACTAACAGTGTTACGCCTGCTCTGTCTCTCTGGCTGTGGTTTTAGGACGACCGCACCATACAGCTCTCAGACTTGACTGCTGGCCTAAAATACAGAGAATTTCTGCAGCTTTATGGGGCAGATATCTCCAGGAAGATTCATACACACAGTCCATTATCCTCATTTTGCTCAAATATTTAACTGTTTAAGCACACTATGAAAAGTTGAGACAACAGTCATGTCCAGTGGAACATGCGGTTTAAATTATGCAGCCTGTGCTGTCTGCCTTCACACATGGATGGTGTGATTTAAGCCCCACTGGTGCGACGGGGTCAGCACTGTGACCCTGTCTTTCCCCAGTGATGATTTACTCGTGCACATAGGGCACACTTTCCACTGCTCAGACACTGTGCTGGCTTAGGCCTTCCCTGAAGAGTCACTTGCAGGAGTCTCTTCTTTGGTCTTGCGCAGGGGGGCTAATTACCATCCCTGAAGCTTCTTCCACCAACATTATGAAGTAAATCAATAGCGGAGAGGAGAGCAGGAGGCACTGAATCATGAACTGAACACAAGGCAGCTCCAGTGTATCTGAGTTGGACCTGTGAGAGCCTTAGAACGAGGCAGACTAAGAGGAAGTGAGCGAATGATCCCTGTGAGTCCCTCAAGCTTTAGGGGGAACACATTACTGAAAGGTTTGAAAATTCCTGACGTACCTGTTGCTCAGTTATTCATTACAGATAAGTTAAATTTAATGTTCCATGGCAAATGACTAACTCAGCAGATCCACTAAGATTATACTATGGGCTAAATCCAACAAACGTAGCAAAAGCTGTAACAAAACATATGGAATTCATTCCTCCAAATGAAGTCCTCTGCTGAAAGAGAAAAGATTTATACCTAAACTTTTATTCAGAGCAATACACACAACAGAGGGCTTTAGCCTGGATTTTAGACAAATTCTCAAGCTTCTAAGAAAACATCTCATCTTTACAGCCTGTTAAATGCACGCACCCATCGCTGACACCTATTTAATATCATTTAGTTACAGCTCCGGCATTAAATAAGACTAAAATTCTTGGGAGATGTGTGATTACATCTTGTAAAGTATATTATGTGATGACTATAGGCTGAATGATTATGACTCTCTGGAATCTGGATTTAATCGGTTTAGTGACTGAGAACTGAGCTCCAATATGTCTCCAATATGTTTGATTCAAGTCCTCAGTGACGACTAGGTGAAGCGGTCCAGCACATCACAAATACCCAATAGTGACTCTTCGCACGATCAGAATTTCTTCCATTTGATCAATAGCATTTGGAAAGTCTTACTGCATTTTATCCCAACTCATTCATGCGTGGGTCTGNATAGTGACTCTTCGCACGATCAGAATTTCTTCCATTTGATCAATAGCATTTGGAAAGTCTTGAAGAACCGTATTACTGCATTTTATCCCAACTCATTCATGCGTGGGTCTCCAACAGGAAGTCGGCTGGCTCAGGTCAGTCGCAACTGTGCTTGCCGTCTACCCTCTAAGCTGAGGTACCCTTGTGTGCACGCTATGTGGGCCCAAGAACGCAGAAACATGAAAAAGCCTGCAAAGACTGAGCCTGCACCAAAAGGCAAACAGAGCAGTCACTACATGTTTTCCTGTAGCATGCAATGTTATAGGATTAATATCTCTTGCCTCCCAACAGACCAATCAGAGTTGTTCTGATCATATCAAACATGTTTGATTTTCTGTATCTGAAATCTGGATAATCTGCGTATGATCCAGTCAGTTGAGCTGGTCACTGACGCACAGCTCCACACAGATGATTGTAATCTACAAATGTCAGATGTTAAATATGTGATGCTATTTTTTTCATTGTCAAGATAGCATTCAGAGGTCTTCTAGGTGACTNAATCTACAAATGTCAGATGTTAAATATGTGATGCTATTTTTTCCATTGTCAAGAAAGCATTCAGAGGTCTTCTAGGTGACCAACAGTGTCGTGAGCACAGCTTTACTGTATGTGCAAAGATACAGATGGGGTTATACCTGATGATGGATGTGGTGTGGACAAATAGCTACCTAGTGTCCTAGCAGCAGCAGCTCTGGCCTGATTTTCTCACTTGTCATTACAATCTCGTCATTACTGGTGCTTTGGGGGATGAATCTCCATGTGTCTATTCCAACAAGGTCCCCTGACACTGCCAACGAATTAAAATCAATTGGTTTGTCTCTTGTCTTTATAGCCCTCGGCAGCCTGTGAAAAATGGATCCTCTTAAGAGGTAACATAGTATCCATGTGGGGCAGAAGTCCAGAGCATGACTAATGGAGCTCCAGTCTATATGCTAATGCTACATAACACAACACTAATACTGGCTGCATTAAGTTAGCCATGATACCAGGATGATATCATGTTTGCTGAAAGGAGAGCCAGTCGATGAAAAACGGATGATAGCACAAAATATCATCTTCATAATGCTCTACATCTCAGACATAGCTGTGTGCTGGGGGAAAAGAGCAGTGGTCATTAGGACTCTTAAAGGGTAACGACTCCTAACTCTGATTTACTTGATCTCCTATCTTGGAGGAAACCATGGATCGCCTGCCAGTCTGGCGCTCACAGGCTCCCTGTGTGACCTCAGCTAGTAAACCTCCTCAGAACTCACAATAGGTGGCCCACTGTAGACCCATGTCCCTGGTCCTTCAGTAGATGTGGGTCTAGAGAAGGGAAGGAAATCCTGGTAAAGAGCATAGCCGGAAAGAGAGTGGCCATTTCAGTTTGCAGGTCTATCCTTAGAGGTCAAACAGAGCTTATTCCCCCTGGGGCCTCCGCACTCCCTCTTTTCCCTCCCCCTCCTCCTCAAAGACATTCCTTTCTCTAAACCTTGCCTCCAAAACAGTTCAGATCCATCAACGTCTCAATACTTTTCCCGTGTAGGGCCTTTAACTTAGTTATTCAGCGTTATCATATAACGAGGGTAAGCATGATAGCTTTTATTATTGCCAAAAGTGAGAAAAAAACATGAGCGAAGAAAAACTGTTTTTATTATGAGTTCTCCTAAGATGGATTTTCCCCAGGAGAATGTCCTGAGAGAAGCATGAAAATAAATTTGCTATGGTGAAAATATATGATCCCAATTACAGTCAGACACACTGACATGTTTGGTGGAAGCCAAACATGAGCATCCGAGCCGTGCCTGATGTAACCAGAGCAGGGACTGTGGGGATCTTAAGACAGCGAGCATAAAATTTAGAGATGGAAAAGTGATTGATCAGCAGTACATATGATATATGTACTGTATATAGGCATACATGGTATAACACATTTTTCAATAAGAAAGTGCAACAAACTCCTCATTGCTATGTTCTCCTTGAGGCCAACAATCGAGCCACAAACCAAGGGTTTTCCCAATGTGTCACCCACTCGAGGGTATTAGTGTTTGTGTTACAGTGTCTCTCTGTCCTATAAACAATGTGTCTCTTGTGACAGTGAATCAGACATGGCCTGTCGGCTAGCCTCTCCGGCATCAGGCCTGCTTGCCAGAGATTGGTTGGGGGACTACTGCAGAGCAATGCCATTTGTCATGCTGTATATTTACAGGCTGTGTCAGCACAGGGCGGGTGGAGCGAGACGTCTCCGCTCTGCGCCTGACTCCATGGACGCCAGGCCCAGAACCTCCCCTCATTCATCTGTTTACTTTCTAAATAGGCCTCTGTTTGGACTTACATCAGTGGGGAGAGAATATCTAAGAAAACGAGGAAGGAAATCTGTGGAAAACAAAGGAAAGGGAAAGAAACTCTCTGTGATAGAGACTGCCCCTCGCTGTTCCTGATTACGGTAGAGTTGCAGAGTGCTTGGCGCCATCAAAATCGGCCATCCAGGCACCCGGGCAGGCCAGACAGGGGAAAGGAAGACTGGTAGTGACGCTTGCAAATACCAAGCAGGGGAGCTCTTTCAGTGTTTATGTATTTTAGATGGCTGTTTTTGATTTTGTAAAGAAGGAGAAGAAAGATAGACAACTCCCACAGTCACTAAACTTGTTTTGTACGCAAATTATGCAATATAAGCTGTTTTGATGTAGTACCTACTGAACGTCTTTCAACACATATTTTTTGTGTAATTAGTTTATGGAAGCAGTTTTCTCAGAATAATATGACGCATTATAAACATTAGAGGTGCACAGAGTAATACAAATACAAAACAACTACGCAGTGTATACTTACAGCACTTACGCTAAGGACTTGATGGAAAAACCAACTCAGTATATCTGTATTCCCCTGAAAATGTTTTTTCTTCTGGCATTTCATTATGCTATCATGGATCTCAACAACGGTTTCAGTTAGAAGTTATTTGCCTTATAACACATGCAGCATGTTAACCTTTGTCCATAAGCAACACACTATTACTCACAGTCACTCCAGCTATTCAGTAGCTCAGAGGGGATGTGGGCCAAAATCACTGAGAAATAAGCCACATACTGTATACTGCATGCATCCCAGAGGAAGCAGTTTAAGTGTTACATGACAGCTGATGGAAAACAAATTACCTTGCTGAAGCAGCATAAAGTGGCTGTTGAGTTTTTTTTATGCTCACCTTTTAGTTTATGTAAAATCAATATGGTCAGAAACCATTCATCATTTTCCCAGGCCTCGAGTCGATTGCAGGTTATTGACAATCATATAACCTGCACATATCTAAAGAGTAAGCACAACACCCAATGCTGACCACTGCTTTGACATTTTCCCTGCGTACTGAGAAGCCATCATCTGTAAAAATGATGCAGTGAGCAAAAATGCTCTGAAATGGATCCAACCTCACATTAAATATATCTTCATTCCATTCATGCATTTCTCTCTCTCTCTCTCTCTCTCTCCGTGTGTGTGTGTGTGTGTGTGTGCGCTTGTGTTCAGGGACAATGCTGGTCTCCTACACTGACACATCTTGTCTACCCTGTCTGCCTGATAACTCTGGGAGTATCTTAACAGTCAACTCTACAAATTGTCCCTTTTTTTAAAAATGTTTTTAAAGAAGCTCTGAAATATAATAAAATATAGTGTGTGTAGCTCATGTTTTTCTTCTTATCACACTAACTACCCTTATGGGTTTTATGGCTTCCATACAGGGACTGCACAGATAAACTAGTTGGACAAAGTAGAATAAGAAGACTGATGGAGACCTTTTATGTAATTTATACTGTAATAGCATTTGGCTCAAAACAACAATACACATCTCTAGTAGTTCAGTCTAATTGTCTATAATGCAAGTCTGAGGGTAAGACCTCAACATAAGAGGGTGCGCGGTATGTGAAGGAGACCTTTAAAGCGTAAATGTTATAATTATTAACCCAACTATTCACTGTAAATGCCGACTGCTGTACATGTTGTTGAGAGACTTCCTTGATGAACTTTGATCCACTTATACACACTGTTGTTGTGTGTACAGTTTTACAATGTAATGGACAATTATAATAGGCGTTTCCGGTTCATTCACCTTCAATTAAACGTCCAAAGATAACTGAGTCACACTGGAGTGATACACCTTGCACTGGTTGTGTTGAGTGGAGACCCTGCCACTCGATAGATCAGCAATTAATATGGTATATAAAGCAATAAAAATCACGACTAAAACCAAGATCCAAGTTCAATCCAAAATATGAATTCACCATAACTTGAACATGGGGTGTCTTCAATTGTGATAAAAGAAAAAAAAACCTTAATATGAAAATGATTGGATGAAAGAAAGAAATAAAACAAAAGAAGGGCGTTTCAGGGAAATACACATTTTACATTCCCTCCAAATGTCCTCAAATTGGGATTGCTGAAGCCTGATGGAGAGAGTCATTATTTCCATTATAAATATTTCATAAATTACAGTATATCATACCAGTCATCTACTCTATAGATTTAAGCCTATTCTTTGTGATTGCTTTTCTAGCAGCTAGACTCAGTTTTCCTAATTTAAAGTAACTATAATGAATCAACTTTTGTGAGCCTGTTTGTATATCAAGTNCTAGACTCAGTTTTCCTAATTTAAAGTAACTATAATGAATCATTTTTGTGAGCCTGTTTGTATATCAAGCTTTGTTAATAAGTTTCTAAGTGTGAGTAAGCTGTAATAAGAGCTTCAACTACTGTGTTGTAACCATAATACACTTATCTTTTTCTACTGTTAAGTCTAACNGCTGTAATAAGAGCTTCAACTACTGTGTTGTAACCATAATACGCTTATCTTTTTCTACTGTTAAGTCTAAGACAGATAAACAGAGTGGACATCCTATAAAATAAAGGATATACCTGTCATGGAATTTCATATCATAATCAAAACGTCTGGGGCGATTAATTAATTAGTTTAAAAGCCGTAAACTAGACTCATTTCGTTGGCTATCACATGTATGTACTGTACACTCAAGCCAGCAATGCCTCTGTCTCTTGTGTCGCCACAGCAACTCTATCTAATCTCCATTGAAAAGAACAAGAACACCAAAAAACAACAAGACTGGCTGGGGCTGAGGCAAGAGTGAAGAGAAAATCAGCAGTAAAGATTTGAAACAGGAAGAGTGTGGCGTCAGTACAGGCGGGAGATAAGAGCACTGCGCTCCATACACAAACACAGGGTTTCTGTGGCTGAGTGACTCCCAGCTCTTTGGGCGCCCTCACAGTAGCTGTCCTCTCCCCCTGGCTGGCTCCGGACCACAGCCCCGTCACCCAGCCCTGCACACAGCAGATCCAGGGGCCTGATACACCCTCAGTGACTCCAGGGGTTTTAAAGGGATTTGTGTGAGTCCAGAGGGCTGACGGGTCCCCTCAAACAGGAAACCCTGGGAAAAAATTACTTTGATACCACGCTGCATTTCAACCGGCCCCTCTTAATTAAATGTCAGTACAGCAAGGTAACTAATTAAGAAATAGCCTTTCTTTTTCTTTTATTATGCTGCCCAGCACGTCCAGCTGAGAGAGGTATTTTTCAAGTCAAATTTTAAATAGCACAAAGTTTGCCCTGTTTATTTAATACAGCTCTGATGAGTTGTGACAGGACAAAATCTCAACTTAAACAAGCTGTTTCCAGACAGGTTAAATTGTTCTAACCATGAAAGAAGCATCAGCATTATCTTTATAGCTGCAACAAAAACACAGATTAACACCGCTGTCACAAACTGCTGTTGTATTTACATACAGGAGCAGGATCACATACTCCTTTCCTTCACCACAAAACCACTATCTGTTGCAAGCATGCTTCAAATCCTATTATCGGAAAATCCTGAGTCAAATATCCTCCCCAGTGAATCTCACAGGGCCATCATTCAGCAGGCCTGTGAGTGTGTGTGTTATGACAGAGACGTAGAGAGAGAAAAAGACAAACAGCGGAGCAATCAGAGGAGCATCCGCGTGAGACAGAAACAGCCAGAAGTATAATAGCACTAAACCCTATCTTGTGCAATGGTCTCATTCCTTATTAACCTCGCCTGTGAAACGAGCTTTGCTAATTTTCTCATAGCCGGGAGAAAGAGAGGAGAGATTCCAAC
>JANJYP010082675.1:0-16531 GCA_024605115.1 Rastrelliger brachysoma | reverse complement strand
AGCATGTTGACACTTACCTGAAATAACTTTAAGCCTTTGTGGAGACTATAAACCACTCCCTGCAACAGCCAAATGTTTAACTGTGGTCTCAACACTTGCAGCTACACCAGGTTCAACACTTGCAGAAAGAAAACAAAACACAAACTAAATCCCTGTGTCAAATAAAAGTGTTAACTGATCCCTATATTGCTTTTAATACATCATTTTTGGCTCCAAAATTTGATTTATTGTTCATGTGTTAAATGCTCACCATCCAGCCACATCCAGGCCTGGCTGTGTAAATACCTTTGTTGAATGATTCAGGAGACATAATGTGGCTGTTAGCAAGATTTTTCTGTGGCTGAAGTTTTTGTGTATTTTATCACTTTCCACAGGCGTTAACTTCAAGGAAGTGAACCCAGAAAACAAAAAAGCTATATTTGGCGAGATACACACATCCATTGACACGTTGGCATTCACATTCGGCAATGTGTGAGTACAACATTTATTTACCTTTTCAACACCACCATAAATTTTTTTACGACTTTTTTTTGGTAACATGGCTGATTTAGGATTAGGCTTGTTGAATGTGTCTCGCTAACCTTATTATTATCTCTGCTATGTTATGAAATATAGGGTTCTTTGTTTTCATATCAGTGTGAATAATACTGTTCTCTATGGTCACTTAATTACTTAAGGTNTGCTATGTTATGAAATATAGGGTTCTTTGTTTTCATATCAGTGTGAATAATACTGTTCTCTGTGGTCACTTAATTACTTAAGGTAGTTTGCAATTTAAACCAAATCCAACAGTGCTTTGATCATTTATTCCCTCATGTATCTACCCTTCAGAGTTTCTGACTTCCTTATGGGAGATGTGGACAGCGGCTCAGGGTTGGGGATCCCCCCGAACAGGAGAAGCAGGGTGAAATATTTTTTCTTTTTTCAGCTTTTGTGCCAGATACCTTTTTTATTTTTTATTCATGGCTTTGTTTTCAAACATGACAGTTTTCAGCAGAGTGTGCTTAAAGTAGTAATTTCACCACGCCTCCTTTTAAAAAAACCTCAAAGACTTGCTTTCTGTACTTAATTGGAGTGTTGAAAACCCAGGAGCTTCTGATGTCTGACTTTGATTGTATGTCTGCCGTTCTCTCCTTATAATCTAAAATGTCTTTATCACAGTCTTTTGACAATCTCTCCGTGGATCCTGAGGGATATGCTTCACAGAAAAATGACCTTGTGGGTAAGTGTTATTCCGATTCAGTCATTAAGCTCTAAACAATCTGTAAAATAAATGAATCCTGAAATGTAATAGCTATTAATGGCAGAATTACAAAGTGTTTAACGGTTACTGTGTAGCCTGGGGCAGCTTGTGAGCTAGCAGAGTGATTTAGGCTTTGGACTCTTTGAATGCCTGAGGTAGACCCACCCTAAACCTCTGCTTCCACCCCTGTTATTTCTGCTGCTTTTTTCATACTAGCTGCTCGATTTCCCCTCTCCATCCACATATTTGACATTCCTTGCCTGTTTAGGAGTAGTTCCGTGTGGGATGGGAAACACATGGGGTTTGTGTTGAATCAGAAAGCAGGCAGCTGGGAGAGGTGTATTACAGTGTAACTTGTAAAAAGAAAACAACGCTGTTGGATTATTATAAAAGATGGCCAGCACTTTTGCATCCTCCTACACTATCAACTCCCTCACCTCCAATGTGGTTTTTTTATGTGCCTCCCACTCATGTCTGTTGGCATAGTAAAACTCAGACAGATCAGCCCAACACTTTCGGTTTACTTTACTTTAATGTGTCCGTGTCTTTTTTGCTGACCTCTGCAGGAACAGAAGTACCGTTGTCACGAGAGGAAGAAGTTGATTTGGCCTTGCTGAAGAATGACAGCGGGGTGGAGTCTGCGCTGCTCTATGCCAAGGCCTGGTCCAAGTACATCAAAGACCTTCTTGGCTGGATGGAAAAAAGACTGGCTATGGGTATGCCTATATAATATGAACAAAATCACATCTCCCATTATAAGTCATTTCATATTTAGACAATGATACATACCACAATATAGCATGTTTTCTATTAACTCAATGCATAAATAGTTAAATATATAAAAATACCTTATGGAAATTTGATTTTACTTAACTAAAAAAATCAGTATTATAACAAAATATAGAATCTAATGTATAACATATTTTTGGTCCTCAATGGTTTGAGTCCTTTTGTGTCACGTCTCTCCGCCACGTGTGTTTTACCTTTGTTTGACCGAGGTCTGCAGTAACATTTTGCATATAGACCCTTAAGTCACTATAAGCCTCTGGAATGTTAATTGAGGTTGAAGTTCAGAAATAATTAATAGGAAGAGTTTGTGGACATTTCACAGCTATTGAGTCATAGCAGGATGGTCTGCGAGAGCATGATTCACCTCCGTCAGTCAGAGATAAGGACTTTTAGATTAATAATTGTAGATAAATAATTGGCAGTGATAAGACATCTGGAATTTCAAAATCAATCTTATGATGGATATACTGTGTTTCAACATATAATCATATACATAGTACATAGTACAATCAAACAATGTAGAATGAATTGCCTTTAAGTGGCCTGCATCTGAATTGGTTGCAGCTCTGTGTGTGTTTATTAAGACTTTGTATTTATTTTTGCAGCCTTAGATTAAACTATTTGCATATTTGTCTCACTTTTGGCACTATTTATGGTGACATCTATGGAGTAATCTACATTTTTCTTGTTATGTGCTACAGTGTGTGTAATGTAATAATGTAATATATCAACCAGATCATGAATGTGAAATCTGTGGTTGCTTTGAGCCAGCTTTACAGAACTAGATGAAATGCATTACACGTGCCTTTTATAAATAAATTAACCGATATCTCTTTGTACAACTATTTCTCTTTCAGATATCGAGTATGCTAAAAGTTATGCCAAGATGGCTGAGTCTGCAAAGGCACTGGCAAGTCTACATGTAAGATTTTTTTTTATGAAGTATTGACTTCATTGATGTGTAATTATACAGCAATATAAAATAGTTTAACAGTTAACCATTAATTTTTCATTCTTCCAACAGGACTTTATGCCATTCAGTGATATCTACGTTTCCACATTTAAGAATGACATTGAATACAACCAGCAGCTTGGACAATCTGCTGTGGCTCTTCAGACGAATAAATTCATACAGGTATGAAGAGACCATCGCCTACATAGAGTTCTTGAGTCTGTTAATTTATTTGTCTCCAAAACAGCTGGGCCAATTCCAAAACATCTGTTGTTAGGTTCATTTAAGCATTTTATAGACAGTGACTGTATCTGCCATTTATCTATTACGTGTTAGTGACAGCAGTGCACATAAAAATTAGACAAAGATAAGTGAGAGTGAAAAGAAAAGACCACATGACTTTGCCTTCTGTGCCAAATGTAGCAGTAGTTTTATTAGAAGTCGAAGTATGAGGCACAGTTTTTAATAGGATGAAGCCACATTTCAGTCAAGTCAGTAATTTGCTTATTTTTATTGTTTTATTTTTCCTGCTTCTTATTATTATTCTATTTTCAGGTATTTGTGATGTAATTTCCTCTCAAAATGTAAGATACACCCAAGATTTTGCAGTTTAAACAAGATGAAAACAGAAACAGGGGTGGCTTAGAAAGTTTTGAGTTGAGTTTGTTCTGACTGAAAAGTTTGAGTGTCCTCTGGCTTTTTGAAGGGTCACATGTCCCTGAAGGCTTCTCATCTACCGTAATATTCTTTGTCAGGGCTTGCATTTAAGAATAAACTTATCCAGAAAAAGACTCTTTTGAAATTGACCTTGTATTCTTTTGCAGCCTCTTCTAACTCGCAAGAATGAATTGGACAAGTTGAGAAAAGAAATCAAGGAGCAGTGGCAGAGGGAGCAAAAGAAAATGGTATGTAATGAATCCCTGTACAGACACATACAATTAAAATACACTCTCACCAGCAACACTACCAGTCAGTCCATCACAGACTGGTCTGCGTTGCCAGCTGGAAGATGTCAGATATATTAATTTCATTTCATGTTATAAGTCTGCCAGAATCGCAAAATACGTTGTCATTTTTGCCATCAGTGATATAATCTTGAAATATGAAGTTAGGATGGAAATGAGAAATATTGTTTTTACTTTCTGTGAGTGGTGCTTTTTCCATCTTTTAATAATTTCACATTATAGTAGTGCTTTGACAGTGTGCAAACATTGTGCCACTCTGCATTGCAAGGTTAATTAGGCACACTGGCTATTTATATTTATGGGAGCTGTCACCCACTTGTGTCAGACTTTCATCACACAAGCTTATGTGGCTGAATTATGTGGTTTTCACAGCAAGAGGCAGACACAAGCTTGCGTAAGGCACGAGCACTCAAGGCACAGAGGAAAGAAGAATACCAGAAAGCCCACTCATCTACCAGCCGCTCCCAGGAGGAGCAGTCTAATGCTGGCAACAAACAGCTGGAGAAGAAGAGGAGGATAGAAGAGGAGGCACTGCAGAAGGTAGGTGGGAAGAAGATAACAGGTGGAAACAGATAGGTATAATAAATAGCATCTAATAATAACACCTGCATTTTTTTCCCCTACTCACATTACATACTACACAGGATTTGCTACACCATGATAATTTACCGTGGTATAGTCTGGTGCCTCTGTATATGCCAGCAGGAAAAGTAGTGCTTCTGTCACATGTTCACACTGCTCTCTCTATTTGTTATCTCGGATAGGCGGATGAAGCCCACGAACAGTACCAGAGCTGTTTGGCTGACGCAGGCGTCAGGAAGATGGATCTTGCCAATGCTAAGAGTACCATCCTCACACAGATCAGAGAGATGGTCTTCCAGTGTGACCTCACACTCAAAGCGGTCAGTAGAGTTTACGTAATGCTCATAATAAAAAAAAAAAAAAAAAATTATTTAATGCAGCCTGATACTGGAACAAAAGTAGTAAATCTTTTATCTTAGGAAGGAACACAAATATGAAGTTCATATGATCATATTGCTGATAGAGCTGGTACTTTAATGTGCTACATGCACTTGTGGTTTGCCACTTCAGTATAAAATTATACTTTTTGTCGCATATAGATGACACATAGATTGGCTTTGAATAGTGACATTGAATGCAAAAAAATAACATAACATAAGCCATTTTACATCTACTGTCACTATCACAATTGAGTACATACTCATGCAGTGGTTACATTGTGTTATAGAAATATATATTGAAAACACTTAACAGATCTCTAAAGTACACAAAGTGCTTTAGCAAAGTTTGTTTATTCAGTGGTTAAATATTTTATAACTGAATCATTATTTGGTCTAAATGGAGTGAATGAAAGTCAGTAATAGCACATTCAAGACTGTCTTTCTGTGTATGTGTCTTTTATTCTTACTATTAAAGCACTTGAGCACTCCATCAGTCAGTCAACCAGTCAGTCATTTATTCACTCATTCACATCTGAATCTGTCTTTCTTCAGGTGACAGTGAATTGGTTTCAAATGCAGCAGGCACAGAATGTGACGCTACCTGCCCACTACCAGGCCCTGAGTGAAAGTGCCAAGCTATACATACCGGGTGAATGCTATTCTGAGTTTGTCCGAAATCTGCCCAGAAATCTGCCTAAAGAACGCCTACACTCAGACTCCATCTCCTCGGACAGTACCAGGTACTAATGAGTGTAAATTCAAAGAAAGATTTTGGTTTCTGTATTAGAAATGATAAGAAAAATGTTTTTGAAGCTGCTATGCTCTAACAAACATCCACAGAGTCAGACTGAAACTCCCCAGCTTTGCATTTTACTATTTTTAGAGATGTGTTTAGGAAATCCGTTTGTTATACTTTTCTATGAAGGTTTAATATAGTTTAAACACGCTGATCTCAGAGTACATTATAGTACATGCACCCATAATATGAGTTAATCAATATTAAATAAGTCCTGCTGACGTAGATATTTGTGTTTGTGCAGTTGTGTCAGGTCTTTTTGAATTAAATCTCATTTTTAGAAGACAAAATCTGTGGAAGTCACTCCCAACCTTTTTATAATTTTTTCATTCCACATATTTGTATGTCGTACAATTCTTCTTTCAGCAAAGGTAACAGTGACTAGTGGGAGAATAGTGGGAGGAAGTGAGAGAGAGAGAGCGAGAGAAGCAAGGAGAGAGAATGCGTGTTGAATTGGTTGCCCTTCCTCAGGAAATATCTGTGGCGCAGGCTGAATGCTGCAGAGGAGATTGTGAGCTTGAGAGTTTGGCTCTGGTTTACTCTACTGACCGTACTGACGCCGTTAGAGCCATGTCAGCTTCAGCTTCCCACACACAGACTCACATACACACACATACATATTCTCACTACCTACTATTAAGAAAATAAGCAGTGGCTCATGAAAAAACACTTTCTTTGTACTCTGTTAATTATGTTACAATGATTTATGTTATTTCTTGCTCTATCACAAGTATTAAAGCATAAATCACGGGTGCTGACTGGAAAACACCTTTGCGACTAACTATGTGAATTTAGTGCTTGAGAGACGTTAGTTCTTCCATGACTGTGAAACCACAGACGTATTTTACGTGTCATTATAAGTTGCAGTGGTCTGCTGTTAACTGGGTTTATTATAGTTTCAGTTCCCAATCCACTCCCTCTTTCAGCTATAATTATACTTTACCACAACTTGCTTGTCTGTAGAATTCCTTAATTGTTGCTAATTAAAAGGAAAATATTCAACTTTAGGATTTTATCTACGTTTATTCACGACTATGAAATTATAAAAACATTGAGAGGCTTCTAATGGACAGGAAATGTAGTAAACGTGCCTACAGTCTTATCACATGCCAGAAAATGAAAGCTCAAAGTTTTAGTGTGCGGTGAAGTAATGGTGCGTCATTGATGTTGATCAACGATGTCGTCAAACCCCCACGCAAGCTTTAATGTACTGACAGCATGCTAGGGGATAGTAAAAATCACATTTGCCATAAAATT
Source organism: Rastrelliger brachysoma (assembly GCA_024605115.1). NCBI lineage: Eukaryota > Metazoa > Chordata > Actinopteri > Scombriformes > Scombridae > Rastrelliger > Rastrelliger brachysoma. The sequence continues at coordinate 9,567 of JANJYP010082675.1, read as the reverse complement.
CATCACACAAAAGCTTAATTGTTAACTTTATTTCCCACAGGTTTGTGTTCAACAAAAGGTCAGTGGGCAGCACTCATTCCTCCCATGGCAACCTGTCACAGGCATCCATCACCTCCTGCGATGTCCTGAGCGGTGATGAAATAGATGGCCAGCCTGCAAAGATCAGCGAGAGGAGGTCCAACAGCAGCACAGATATACCAGGTGCATATGCTCAAAATGTCTTTGATTATAGGCTGCAGCAGGATAAATTTTGTATGCGCAAGTACAATGAAAGAAACTGGAGACAATGCCATTTGATATCCACATTTACAAAACGAGTGATAATATTTAAGCAAAACAGTCATCAACAAAATTGCACTATTATGGGCTTGGGTAATTCATCATTTTTCAGGAACTTGCCCTGAGAGACTCTATTTTCTGAGTCATGGAAATGCTTTAGGTCTAAAATCAACAGTGTGAACAGTTTGCTGCTTACTCATCTTAAGTCTGGAATATCTGTGTGACTGCTCTGCTCTTAAAATAACTTAAACTGCAGCCAACAACATCCTAAACAGGCAGCTGTCATTCAGTTATATTTCTCAATTGTTATTTTGTTTGTGTGTGACTGGTGGTCTGTATGTTTTCACTGCAGTGCTGAGAAATCAGGCCCCGCTGAGAGCCTGGGCCTCCAGTAGTCAGGGGAGCCAGGGCGGGATGTGCAGTGACTCGGAGAGTGCCGGTGGCAGCAGCGAGTCGAGGTCCATGGATTCCCCCACTGCCAGTCCAGGTATGAGAATTTTATGTCATAGTGTTTTCATAATTTAAAAGAGGGTCCATGTTTGTGTAAGAATAAAAACACTGAAAGGAGAGAAAAGGAGAAGTATTATGCAAATAAGTTTAAAAAAATTAAACGTCCAAATCATATAATTTCAAACATTTATAACTTGATTTTGATATGCAAAGGAAGATCATTATCATGCCTTTTTCATTTCATTAAGTATTTGAAGTGAAACTTCCTCGTTGTTCACCAGACAATGAGTTCTGCCCTGGATTGGGTATACTTCCTTCTACACATGAAACCACTAAGACTGTGAACATTATGAAGTATTCAGTCCTAGTCCAACATGCTGTTATCTGCTATCTGTTCTCTTTACTACATATGGCATACTCTATTATGAAACTACACATTAGCACATATTACTGTTGGTCTTTGTACTCGGGTCATGTACAAATGTATTCTTGCTTTCCGTTTATTCGTAAAGGTGACTTCAAACGACGTCTGCCCAGGACTCCCTCCACTGGGACGATGTCTTCTGCTGACGACCTGGATGAGAGGGAGCCACCGTCGCCCTTAGACAACGGTAAGACATGTGTGTGTGTGTGTGTGTGTGTGTGTGTGTGTGTGTGTGTGTGTGTGTGTGTGTGTGTGTGTGTGTGTGTGTGTGTGAACATGTGTGTTTTGTTTGTATGGGTGTGTTTTATGCATACTCCTCTCATCAGGGAGATCTATGCTAATGCGTATGCCAATTTTGGGCTTGTGTCTGATGTAACCCAACCAGTCAGTGTGTGGATTTGCTGTATGTAAGTGGGAAGTTGTGAAAGGGAATGAGAAATAGTGAGAATACGGCACACCTCACAATTACTGTACACTGTAAGTTTTGACCTGTCGGGAGGATTTTGCTAACATCAAGTGATTTTATACTCGACAGAGCTGCACAGATAGGGGTCATGTTAGTTTTGGCGTACTGCCCCTGCTTACACTTCCTGTATCTATGACCTTTTCTTGTCAGTATGTATGTTTATTTTCTCATTGTGAAGTGAAACAGCAAGATCTGTTTGTCTCTTTGACTTACTTTTTCAGCATGTGTAACATTGAATAAACAAGAATTCAAAATATTAAATGTGCTGCAATAGTAGCTCTGTATGTACATAGCAATATAATGTGTTTATTCAGCTAACTTGTTTTGATAGTGAAAGCGTCATGATTTTGTTTGTGATCGCTTTACGTCTGTAATTTCCCACCCAACTGAAGTCTAGTTTTTACTACTCTAATCAAATGTCAGTCACGTTGCTGACAGGAATTTGTCATGATGTCACATGACAGGTAATTTCCCTCTTTGACTGCCATGATTTTTCAGGTCTGGCTGAAATGGTGACAGAGACAGCCAGCTCTCCCGGTCCCTTCCGAAATGCTCAGATGTCCAAAGCTGCTCAAACCCACAGGCTGAGAAAACTACGAGCCCCATCTAAATGTAGAGAGTGTGACAGTCTGGTTGTTTTCCATGGAGCAGAGTGTGAGGAGGTACAGTATATATTACTTTTCATTCAGTTATCTGTTTGATACTGTGCGGAACAATGCGCTGTGAAACTTTTTCAGCCACAATTACGATGTAGTTTTGATATTATAGCAGCCTCTCTGGCACATTTCAGTTAATGTAAATGAATGGTATTCACCAGAAATAGTATGGTTATTATTTTAAACCTAATTCAAATATCAAACTAAGATTTAAAATAGTGACCTACTGTTAAGATCACACTGTAAGAGACAAGAAAGATATTTAATTGTTAGTCATTGTTTGATCTTAGTGTTAATTTTCTTCTTTCATTTGCTAGTGTTCCCTGGCCTGCCATAAGAAGTGTCTAGAGACGCTTGCTATCCAGTGTGGCCATAAAAAGTTGCAGGGTCGACTGCAGCTCTTCGGTATCGACTTTGCTCAAGCAGCAAAGAACTGCTCAGATGGAATTCCCTTTATCATCAAGAAGTGCACTTCTGAGATTGAAAGTCGAGCCCTCAACATCAAGGTAAAGTCAGTTTTTATGATGCGTATAGTGAAGGTAGTTCACTTATTTATTCAAGAGACACAGTTTGGACACATTGTATCATTATTACTGAAAGATAAAGGTTTTTACCTCATGGTGATAAGCATGCTGATTGGACTGTGGTTATCCCTTTCAGTGAAAAATGTGGTGATATATCCTCTGTCTTTTTTTCCCTTATAGGGCATTTATCGTGTGAACGGTGCTAAATCGCGTGTCGAGAAGCTCTGTCAGGCGTTTGAAAATGGGAAAGACTTGGTTGAGCTGTCTGATCTCTCACCTCATGACATCAGCAATGTCCTCAAGCTCTACCTGAGACAGGTGGGTCTTAAATGCTTACTGAACAGGTTGAGGGTTTTTGAAAATTACAGTTATATTTATGTGAAAGTATTAAAAACAGTATATATTGCGGTATGTCGTGTTGCACAAGTTAAACTGTTAATTATAAAGTGGGTAGTATAGTGGGAGGAAGTTAAAGATGTGTTTACTGTTCATAACCATGATGCAATGTCTGCTCGTGAAAAGCTTATTTAAAAGAAACATTTAATTTCAGTGGTGAGTGACTTTGCAACTTATTGCCCATTAGAGACAATTAACACAGCCCTGTTTCCTTTCTGTGTACAGTTACCTGAGCCATTGATCCTGTACCGATACTACAATGACATCATCGGCCTGGCCAAAGAGTGTCAGAGGGTCATAGTTGAGGAGGCTGATAAACAGCAGACAGGAGAAAAAAAGGGTCCGAGCGTCCACCTTAACCGTGTTATTTTCAAGATCAGAGACCTGCTCTGTCAGCTGCCTACCGCCAACTACAAGACTCTGCGTTACCTTATTGCGCATTTAAACAGGTAAGGGCTTTTTAAAAAAAACACCTACAGTTAAATGTTAATGGTAAAAAAAAAATGTTTGTTGCTTGTTTTACTATAAACAGGCCCTATTCATGAGGTGCAAAGGGAAATGGAGACTTCCCTATAGCACAGAGGAAGTGACAAAAAGTACATAAAACTCCATGCTATATTATTTGTCTGTTTTAGTTGTTTTTTAAATCTGACACAGTTGAATATATGTGTTGATGTTTTGTATATTTACGTCATTTTCTAGTGTCAACATAAGAGGAAATTAAACATTCAGGATTGTATTCACAATAGTTACTGCAGAAGGCTCAGTAAAACCTTTTCCATATCATGTGTTGTATAAGGTTGAATATTCATCTTTAGAATGTCAAACTCTTATGTTTCATACATAAAAGGCATGACTACTATCTGAAAATATACCTTTTAGAAGTTAAACTCATTATTTCTTTTTACTACCATAGAGTGACGGAACAGGCCGAAGAGAACAAGATGACGGCGAGTAACCTGGGCATCATCTTTGGCCCCACACTGGTGAAGCCACGGCAGACAGATGCCGAGGTGTCCCTGTCCTCCCTGGTGGACTACCCCTACCAGGCTTTGATGGTGGAATTACTGGTGCGACACTTCAAAGTGGTCTTTGACATGTTACCCCTGTCCTGCTCTGATATCGCCATCACCGGCCAGGCATCCCCCAGACTCACTCCCCAAGAGAAGCTGCAGCAGCTCAACAGACGCTCTGCTTCCCTGATGGATATCAAAGAGGTGAGGAGGTCAAAAGAGAAGGATACAGTGAACAAAGTGTAGTGTACAGAGTATTAGCGATGTTACGTGCCCTGATGCTTTATATAGATTGTTTGAAAAGTAATACTTTTACAAAAGGTGTTAAGGGGAATTCTGATAATGTCAAGATTTAATTCTAATATTTTTCGACATTTTTTTGGTCATTATAAATGAGCTTCATTAATTATCAATATGTGTTGCACAGATTCTAATTGTGTTTAATTTCCTTTCAGAGTGCCAAAGTGTATAAAAGATACTCATCAGTGATCCCATCCGCACACATCCTGAATGAGGTTCAGGAGGTCCAACCAGGAATAGACAGAATAGACGGCCCAGACACAGACAGACTCAATGGGATCCAGGCATCTAGTCAAGAGGAAGCCCAGAGGTCAACCTCGGTGTACGGCCGTCCCAGCAGCACCGTCCTCTCCACCACCACCTGCACCGCCACCACCATGGCACCAAAGGTCCAGCTACGAAACCAGCGCACAAGACACGTGTCTCGGCCAATCAGCATGCCACTGGAACGCCTTCCTGCTCCCGTCCAGATAAGTGAGAGGAATAACCGAAACGCCACCTCTAACACTGACGGGAGCTTGGCTGAGCGGGACCCCGTCTCTGAAACGATACTGGAGATGCCAGAGCCAGAAAAGGCCCGGCAGAGTGGCTCATCCAGAGTTAGCACCTACTACATCACACCTTTCATTGACACACAGGCGATGCAGAGGAGAACATGGGACAGGAAGTACAAGCACTATGATGTTACACCCAGGACTGCTATGATAGTAGCCAACCTACCATCTGCCAGCTCCGGACCACAACCTTATAAGGCGCCGATACCTGTCACTGCTGCCACAGCAGTGACCACTTCCTCTCTGGTTCATAGCACCAGTAGTGTTAGCACCATGTTCCCCAGCCACCCCTACACAGTTTCAGTGAAGCCTGTCTGGACCTCTAAAAGGGAAAATAACACTGATAATTCAGGCAGTGAGTCTAAGAGCTCAACACACCTTCCCCTAACGCTCAGGGCACCAAGAACTCTGCAACCCCCTCCTGGGACTTTCTACAAGCCCCCCATTTCCACACACAGCAGAGCTAGGACACTTCCGAATTGGACTACTACTGTTACCACTATCACCACCACCACCACTACCACCAACTCTTTGCTCAGCTCCACCAACCCCACCTCTGTAATCACTCCAACCCCTGCCCTTACCAGCCCCCCACAGACTCAGCTCCAGACACAGGACTCCACTGACAGCGCCATTGACCCCGGGAACTCGACCTCCTCCAGCACCGTTTCGCCCCCTCAGTCCCCACCTCCAAGCAGCCCCGATGACCTCAGCCCCAGCGAGACAAAACCCGTCTACCAAAGACTGCGACCTCGGCGGCTGCAGGAGCTCGAACACAGAGAAGCACATTTTGTCTGATGCCAAAAAAACCCCCTACATTATATCTGTAAATATTAATGTACCCGTGCCATTGTGTATACTGGGAAAAACATTCTTTATCAAAGAGGCTGAGACTGGGAGCAAGTGTAGGTCTGTGAAAATAAACCACGAAAGTGTTATAAGTACTAATATATTATATTTTACATCATAGTCAGCAGTGGTTGGTACACCAAACATTTAAAACAAGCTAAGTGTTAACACTGAATGCATTGGTGTTTTTAAATTTTTAAATTTGAAATGTTTTTTAATAACAAGAATCCTGTTTTTAATTCTGTTGTCAAAGAAATTTACCAACCATAAGTCTGACTTCTATCTGTAAAGAATTGTAAGCCTATCATTTTCCTTGTTCATGTTGTCCATGTTCAATGTTTGATTTGTTACAAAATTATATTTTATTGTAATCATTCAATGCACTTATTGCAGGTTCAAATTCTAATGTTGCCATTAATGTTAAATTTTACTTAAATTTGTATTTTGTTCCTTAAGGACGTAATTTTAAGACATTTTCTTAATTATTAAGAAGTCTGTTACCCTTAAATTTGTTCCTTTTAGCCTATGATTGGTACATCTTTTCTCAGTATGTAAACCATATGTATCTGTTTACGTTTTTTTATATTCATACATACATACATACATACTGCATGTTTGTTACAGTGTTTCGTCTCATCGCATTATTGTGACTGTGATACAAGAGTAAAATGACATGCAACAGTTCTTGCTGCAAATTAAAAATGTAGTTCAACTGTTATTTTTGTTCCTATCGCATTTTTTTATTACAGATGTTTTTTTTAGTGCCCCAGATAATTTAAAAAGGTTTTCTCAAAGCCGTTCAGCTTTAATATGTATTATTTACTCCATCCGTTACACTGCAGTCTGTTATGATATATTTCAGTCATGGATTTTGGGGGTCTATTTTGCTGTTGAACAAATTGGAGCAAGAGACACATGAGGAGAGAGATGTAGGGCTTCCACTATATTTTTTTTATATTGATTAATCTGAAAATCATCTTCTTGATCAATTAATGCTTTAGTGTATAAAATGTCAGAAAATAATGAAAAATGAAAACAGTGAGATAAAACACACAGAAAAGCAGAAAACTGTCACATTTCAAAAACTAGAAACAAAGAATATTTTGAGTTTTTGCTTGAAACGTGACTGAAATGATTAATCATTTATCCACAGTTGCCAGTTAATTTTCTCCCCATTGATAAATTAATGAATCCATTTTTATTTCTTCTACATCTCAGAGAACCATACCTGAGACTTTTTTTTTTTTTTTTTTTTTTTTAAAGATTTTTTTGGCACAGACGCCTTTATTGTAAAGTTGGTAGACAGGAAATGGGAGAGAGAGGGGGGGTAGGCATGCGGAGAAATGACGCTCCGGCCGGGATTCGAACCGGGGTCTGCCGCGTACATGGCATACGCTCTAACCACTGCGCCACCGAGCGAGCCGTACCTGAGACTTTTTAAAAGGTAATTTAACCCCGCAGAAATGAATTTACTATCTGTTTATTACACTTTTATATGCTACCTATGACATTGAATTGCATATTGTTGTGTATTTAAACCATGTATCCAGTCTCTTTTTTTTTTGCTGTATCGGCAAATATATGACAGGCACGGTAGTAAACACTGAACTACCTGAGCCACCAGGGTGCCCAGATTTATTCATAGCTAAGTCCTGAATTTATCTCAGTTTCAGGGTAAGCTGCATCTGTTTACACATAGTTCACAGCAGGTTCAAGTGGTTTTACTGTGCTACTGTCAAGGCTTCACATTCCCGCAGCCTAATTACCCATGTCACCTGTTTAGCTTTGCTGAGCTGCTCAGAGGAATGACTCACTCCAGAGGTATTCAACACAAAACTGGCAACAAAACTATTGTGTCTGCCTCTTCTCACTTCTTATGTCTCCCAGTTTAAACTCTGTTTTATTTTGCAAGCGCTGAGCTGAAAGACTTATTTACAGAATAATTTACAGTGACTATGCAGATAAATGTTTGCAATCTTCCACAAGGATGCTTTGACAAGACACATTTGGTGCTGATCAGACCTATAGCCTTCCTTCTTCTTCTAAACGATGATCCCTCTTTTCTTCTAACAGATATTGCCTTAATTCTTTCTCAAAATGGATGACTGTTGTCTTTTTTCTGCCTGCCCATGTTGAGCTGGGAGATTAGAGCAATCAGATTAGGAGTGCTGCTGACCTGCAGGCAGAGGAGAGAGAGTGGGCAGCTAGGAGTCATGCGGAGCTGTTCTACCTTTCTTAATGTCTTCCATTACTTCAGCTTGTTTGTGAACCTCTTTCTCTAGATGTCGTATGACTTCTATATCATTCCATAAGAGGTAAGGCTCTGAATTAACTCTCTTAATCTTTTATTGACATAATTGGATCTGTTGGCAGATGATGTAAGAGCTGATAAGTGCAGTGTATGGTTGCTAATTACTGCACCATACTTTTGATGATGCTTAGATTGCAGCGATATAATGTTTTGGTGTCTAAATAGAAATCCTTTTGAATTCATCTTTAATGTCACGGCTTCTTAAACATTGTTGTTTAACGACGAGACACGATTGCCACAGATTTCCTACATTTGTCTATCAATCTTGTGCAAGGAAGTCCCGTCATATATAATTACTGTTTAGGTAATAAAGTGATTTTACAGAAGTCAGACACATAATGATAGCCTTTACTCTCTTCTTTTATTTAATAGCCTACGTCCTCATGTTTTTCTGAAGTGTTTATGTCCCTGCATCCTCAGTCTGGCTGTCTGAGGTAATCTATTGGACTCGTCACTGAGAACAAATTACTCCCATGTCCAACATGCTCGGAGGCCATCTGCACACATAACCTGTATATGTGATTGACGTTTGAGTTTTTTTTTTCATTATCTCCAAAATGAATTTTGTCTTTTGGAGTAAGTCTGCGTGACCTCATCTTTATAATGCTATTGAATGGTACCTTTTATTACTTTTTATAATGTTATACCAACGTGTATTTTCCAGCCCTCCTTTTGCATAAACATGCCTGCAATATAAACGGTAAAGCCAGTAGGTATTTAGGTTTTTGACTGGGAGCAGTGTGGTCTAATATCTTTGCAAGAGCCANAAACATGCCTGCAATATAAACGGTAAAGCCAGTAGGTATTTAGTTTTTTGACTGGGAGCAGTGTGGTCTAATATCTTTGCAAGAGCCGAATCTTCATTGATAGAGTTGTGTGTCTGCAGGTTTGTCTCAGTCTGATGACCCCCTCCAGGGGTTGAGCTGCGGAGCAATGAAGACAAGCTCCCAAATCCGCCTATTGCTGTGGAAAAACTGGACTCTCCGCAAGAGGCAGAAGGTATTATCATCTATAGAAATGGATTGGACAAAATAACAACATTATACAGTCCTTTCAACACAGAAAAACGTAACAGACTTCATAGTTTAAAAGTCTCAACATAAATTGTATATATATGGATGATAAGAACTGCTGTATTTGATCAGACTGGAGAGGTGCTGCTATGTTTCTTGTATTTAACTACAGTATATATTTCCTACTTCTGTCCAGATTCGCTTCCTCATTGAGATTTTCTGGCCGGTGTTATTATTCATTGGTCTGGTGTGGCTAAGGAAGGCCAATCCACTGTACCAACAACATGAGTGTAAGAAACAAAAGTTGAAATCTTATCCTTTAAAAAAAAAAA
>JANJYP010082646.1:0-28953 GCA_024605115.1 Rastrelliger brachysoma | reverse complement strand
AGTAGTTATAATAAGTTGTAATAGATATAACTGTGAAACTGAAAGGTAATCACAGTTAGAGACGCATTAAACCAACTAAACCTCTCCTGACACTTTTCCAAACAGCATGAGGCCAGGGATAGCTGTCAGTTCATCAGTGATGTCATTAGCACCACATATCTGATGAACTGGGCATGACAGTGTCCCTACTCATAGTACAGTAAATACATACTGTTAAAGCTTAAAGTCAGTTGATTTGTTGTTTAGCCACTTAAATGGCAATATCTTTGATAATCAAGTAATCGGTTATTTTTCAAGAAATAGCCTTTTGACTTTGGGAAATTGTTATTACATTTTTCACATGTCTTAACATTGTATAGATTGAACAATAAGTCAACTTAATGAGAAAATAATTGGGTATTTAAAAATGACTAATAACTGAGTTGAAACCCTAATACAGACATTTAACCATTTTCGGGGCATTTTCCTCACTATCATGATGTTTATCTATCATGAGTTAGCTGTGAGTGCTAGTCTTGATCAGCAATGTAATGTCATTCAAATAGCTGGATATCATTTTGTCTCCTTTATTTAAGAGGATATCGCACAAGAAGGGACAAACCTTTCATTTTTTGTTATCCAACACATCAAACACTTCAATTGAGGCATGTGCAGACATGGTTCTGGTGCTGGTCTTAAGATTTCTTTAAAGGTGTTAAATCTCTGAATATATAGATTTGAACAAAATAACCAATAATAAATTTTCTGTGCTACATGCTTTGTGTACCAGATTTTGATCTATTAGTTTAGAACTTTTTTGAACCCCTCCTGAATGCTGTCTGCTATAAATTCACATATAAACCTATGCCAGATATTCAGTGAGTCCAAGCTTTAAGGTACATTTATATTGCCACATCAATCTTGTCTCTTTCCATAACAGGAATTCAACCCTGAAGAGTTTTACCATCTCTTGGAGGCAGCGGAGGACCATGCCAAAGAGGGGCAACTGATGAAAGCAGACATCCCTCGATACATCATCAGTCAGTTGGGGCTAACCAGAGACCCACTGGAAGGTAAGGAGGAGAGAGACAGAAAGAAAATAGCCATTCTGTGATTTATTATACACATGCAGGTTGCTTTTCATTTATTCATATTCAAATGAATCACAAATAAGATTATCAAAAAAGAAAAACAATCCAAAAAAATATTTAACATTTTGAAAAATATGCTTTATTCACTTTATTTGCAAGAGTTGAATGAAAGGATCAGTACCACTCCCATGTCTGTGTGTTTAGTGCACCGATCCAGGAGGTGGAGAGCCTGGCTTAGAGCAAACACTGGAAGTAGAGGAAAACAGCTAGCTTGGGTCTCTCAGTTTAGAAATTTAAGTTAAAAAATACACATACTATTGCACTAGAATGCAAATAAGCCAGGCTTACTTTGTTAGTCTGGTTCATTTTCCAGTGGATCTGGTTCCATAAAGCAAACTCAGCATAGTTCAAATTTAGTTACCACGGCAACTTATGCTGGCAAACTAACCTGGTCCGGACCAGGCTAATTGTGAGTTGCTGCTTAGCTTGAAACAAAAGATATCAAGATAGAAACCACAGTTTTAAAAGGTGTTGGTTAGATTGGTTGGTATATTTAAAACAATGTCTAAAAAGTATGCTAAGACTTGTTTAGTGGATGCATGTCTAGGCATTTCCATTTTCGCTTAATTAATGAAACACTTGATTATGGTCCAGTCTATATAACAACTCCAATCCATGTGCTGTTTCTCTTTTAGTTATTGGTGTGTCCCTTGATTGAGAAGCTTGTACATGACAGCTTTCATAGGGCACTGCAACAGGAGCACACCTTGAGAAACAGATCAGACCCAATCAATCCATCAGTAATTTCCTTCCAGTGTTTCTCTTGGATTTTATTCATTGGTTTTTGTAATCATATGTTTAATTTCTTCATATGCCCAGCAGAAGTGTGTGCTGGGGACTGGTGCTGCTCTGTGGCTTTTTTGTGGTAGATTTTGCCGTTTGATCTGAGTTCGATGTCATGGGCTGCTTATGAATGCCATGCACATGCATTTAGTCTGAATACCTGAGCCTGTCTTGAATTAGTTTGGTTGCATGAACATGGCTCGGCCTTTATGGAATCGCTTTAACCTCATCACATTTGTTAGGCTTATTCAAGTCAGGTGTTTGACAATAAGCCACACTTTTCTGAGCTTGCTTTATGGAATGGACCCCAGGGTGAGATATGTATTGACATGTAGAGTCTGAACTTGTTGTATCATTTGTTGGCTGGTTGTGCAGTGGCATCATTGTCTTTCATTAATCATTGTGGCATAAAACCAGCTCTCTAACTCACAGTTCTAATTCACATCTGCTCTGCTCGTCCTGTTGTAATCCATCATGCTCTGTTCATTAGCTGATGGGTTAAATGGCCTGGAATGACTCTTCACAATAACCTGCAGCAGATTTCTATCTGAATTTATGAGAAATATGGGACTGTTAGATCTTTCTCACTTAATCTCCACTAATAATGTGCTGCTTGATATCTTGATCTTACACTTTCTTTCTTGCACCTACATTATCATGCATGGAAACCCACATAGATGTTTGCCCGTCCCCACATTAGCTTCCTCATTTATTTTCTTGGATTCCTACAGAGACTGTTGACAAAATCAATTGTTGGCAGAATCACATTGAAACTGACAGTATATGGTGCTTGGCTCAGTCACTTTAATTTCACATGAAGTTAATGTCTACAGAGCAGCTTTGTAAGCCTTTGCAAAGTTCATAATCATTAAATTATTTAGCTGCTTAAACAAAACAGTACTATAATCAGTGTATTTTTGCAGCTGTCACAAGAAGCAAAGAAGAATGAAAATTTGCTGCCAAGGCTGCTTGAGATGGGAGGACGTACAAAATGAAGGGGAGGGAGAGGAGAGTGGAAGGAGACAAGAAAAATTAATAGGGAGAAGCTATTTTAATACTTGTGCTTTTCTCTCTGTGATGTGATGTGTTTGGACCTTCAGTTGTTTTAAAACTTGAATAGTCACTTTGTCAGCTGCAAATGTGTATCTGCTCACAGTAGTGTGGGAGTCCTGTTCTTATTGCATGGAAAATGTTTCTTTTCACTTTGACACAAGGTTTACTTGTTAGCTAATGTGTTTCTCACTAGAAATCGTGAGCCTTGACAGCTATGACAGCGAGGGTCCACACACGCCGGAGACCGATGACTCAGCAGAGGTGAAGAGCTAGCACAGACAGACCTGTGTTTATATGCTTTAACATATAGTAACATTTAACTTAAACCTCTATGGTGTCAATTTAAAACACTGACTTTGTCCCCAGGGAAAAGGAAGAGCCATCAAGCCACCCAGTGAAGAAGACTTTCAGAGCATCAAACTGATCAGCAATGGAGCGTATGGGTAAGTCAGCTGAAAACTAAGGAGCAAAAACATTAACTAAAAAACTACAAAAATACAGTTGTACACTCAAGGATCCAGCAACATTTTCATTTAACAAGCTGGGTCACACTTTTTATTCCTTTTTCTTGCAAAATTTTAAGGCACAGAGTTTCATGAAGAGTTGATAAGTGTCATCACAAGATGCAACACAATTTTGGAAAGTGGAATAAAGCTACAATAATTTTACTACTATAGTAAAATTTCATTAGTACTTATGATATAATAGGAGGAATAAAATCCACTGCTGAAAGCTATTTAGCTGGAATGTAAGAAACCTTATCTAAAAAAAAATGACTGTGGAACATACTTAGCAGTAACTGCGTAAAATTTGCTTGTTGTTTGATTTTGTATCAGGTTTTCTAAAAAAAAAAAGAAGGAAGCAATGTGATTTCAGAAAGATAGCAAGCAACACTAGTGAGACAATAAAGGATAGTTCTGAGGCAGGATTCAAAATTCAAGTTCAAAACATTGCATAGGTTATTAGCTTGGGGCCTGACATTTTGTGCTAAAGGTTTTAAAACTTAATATCCACTCAGCCATGCTGTATTCATTTTAGGTCCTGAAGCACACATTTTTTACCATTGTCTAACCATGCTGTTCTCAATACTTCATCTCTCTATCTCTTCTGCTCTGTTCTCTTCTGTCTCCCCCTCTCTCCAGTGCCGTCTACCTGGTGCGCCACAGGGAGACACGTCAGCGTTTTGCCATGAAGAAGATCAACAAGCAGAATCTGATCCTTAGGAATCAGATCCAGCAGGCGTTTGTCGAGAGAGACATCCTCACCTTTGCAGAGAATCCCTTCGTCGTCTCGATGTTCTGCTCCTTTGAAACACGCAGACACTTGTGCATGGTCATGGAATATGTTGAAGGTGAGGAAGTTGGGTTTGTAGTGACACTACTTGCAGAATCTTTTTATGAGATATGATTATGATTCATCAGATTTGGTGAGTGTGCCTCTTCCTGTTCTGTTTGTCCTTCCTTTTTGTGTGTCAGGTGTCTGAGAAAATGTTAGCTCAGATTTCTATCTGGTTTGTAAAATAACAAAACTTTTCAGCCTTCACTGTCTGGCTCCTATTTGCTGACATAGCCCCTTGTTGGCATCAGTCATCATTCTCAGGATTCTTTTCTCTGACAGTGGCGGCCCTGACCTTTCTGTGCTTGACTCCTTTTTGCTTCAAGTGAATTGAATCTTTTACACTTCATTCATTTAATTCTAGGGAATAGTGTTAGCTTAATGCCTGACAAAATTGGGTTTTGTTTGCTCTGCTTCTGTTAGCTCTCACTCACAAAATATCTGACAGTATTAGGGATGCAGAAGTACTTGGTTTTTCAGAAGTACAAATGAGATTGATCTATGTTGAAACAAGGTCAGTAGATGAACACTGCGGCTCTGCTCGTCTTTTTTATGCTGAATTACATCACATGTAATGATGCTATTATACCTCAGCCAAGGATCAGATTTTTGCTATCCTCAGTCATATTAAATCAAGTAAAATTTATTTTAATTGCCCAATATCACAAATTACAAATTTGCCTCCAGGCTTTACAACTCACAAGCACCAGGATTAGCAACAGAGGAGGGATCTTATTTCAGAGCACACATACTTGCAATTGATGTCTTTTGTGCAGAAAAATAAAATAGAAAAATTACAACATGGAAAATTGTGGTGAAAAATTCTCTATATATTATAAGCTCTTATGAAGTTTATTCACAATCCAGCCTTCAGAATTTATCTTCCACGACATCATTTCTCTGAATAGTTTTGACTTAACAGATCTCTGACTTTTTAAAATAAAAAGTATGAAATGACTAAATGCACTGAAACTTCAGCAATAACTGGTAACTACTTTGTGGATTAACCTTGTGAGAGAAGGTGAGTTAAATTGAAGAACTTGTCGTGTTACTGTGTCCTCAGGCGGTGACTGTGCCACATTGCTGAAGAACATTGGGGCTCTCCCTGTGGAGCTGGCAAGGATGTACTTTGCGGAGACTGTTTTAGCCCTGGAGTACCTGCACAACTATGGTATCGTCCACAGAGACCTCAAACCTGACAAGTGAGTGTTTAAATCTGCACTTAACTTTTTTTCCGTTAAAAGTGGATCAAATGGCACAAAAATGAAGAAACAGTGTTTCAGAATTCCTGTCTGGTGTCAACAAAGACATAGCAGTTAAATAAACTTTGTCACTGTAGGGTGATAGTGGTGTGGGAGGTAGAGTGGGTTGTCTACTTATCAGATCAGTGGTTTAATTCCCAGGTCCTCCAGTCCTTATGTTGAGTATCTTTGGGGAAGATACTGCACCACAAATTGCTACCAAAGNTGTGTGTGTGTGTGTGTGTGTGTGTGTGTGTGTGTGTGTGTGTGTGTGTGTGTGTGTGTGTGTGTGTGTGTGTGTGTGTGTGTGTGTGTGTGTGTGTGTACAGTGGTGGAAAAATGCTTTCGGACACCCCATGCATTTTGATATAGTGTGAATGAGCATTACATACTTTGCATGGCACCCTGGTGTAAAATGCTTTGAGTGGTTGAAAGACCAGCAAGGTGCTATATAAATACAGTTCATTTGCCATTTATTTTATTGGCATGTGAAGCTTTTAAGTGTGAAATGTGTAATACTTGTTGTTTGTCTCGATGCAGTCTATTGATCACCTCCATGGGCCACATCAAGCTGACAGACTTTGGTTTGTCAAAGATGGGCCTCATGAGCCTCACAACTAACTTGTATGAGGGACACATTGAGAAAGATGCCAGAGAGTTCCTGGACAAACAGGTAAATATTTGTAATCTAGAGCCATCCTTTCTGGTAGGTTTTTGGGGAGCTCCTTCATCAGTAAGACATTAATTTCTGTATGTATTAACAAATACGTACAAAAGAATGACAGATACATTTATTTAACATCTGTATGAAAGACTTATGTGCAATGAAATTCTAAGCTAGGCTGCATAGGGGATGCGCAACTGGCAACCAGAGTGTCTTTTAGTCTTATCCAGCCATGCATGCCAACATGCCAAGTCATCCAGCAGAATCATTAATCTCCAAATAAAGACATTGCAGCACAATGCTTCCTGTGTAGTCTCAGTTAGTGAATCATTAATGCCCCCTATCTCCATTGCAATCCGATTTTGCAATTACAGTTATTGTTTATGCTCTGAATTAAACTAGTCATAATCAGTCAGATTGGTCCATGAGTCCTCCGGCCCTTCTGGCATCTGTTTGTCTGCCAATAATGAACTTGCATCTGCAGATGAGACATACCAGGGGCTTTGCTTTCCATGTTTCTAGTGCAGATTCTGATAAGTCAATAATGATGTCTGTTGTGTAAGGCAGTATGCACATGCCCCCACTCACACATTCACACACACACACAGACTAGGGCTGGGAAATTTAACACATTATTATTGAGTTAACTCATTAAATAATTAACATCAACAATTATTTTATCTTGCATTAATGCAGTTTTTTTTTAATTTCTTTCATTATTGTAAAAGACCATTGCTCACTGGCTTTTATTTTGTAAAAGTCTTGTTTCTTATTGTTTTTTGAATCAAATATCTTTTCAGTAGTGAAGCTATTTTGCTGATTAAATGATGCAGTAGCGTCCACAGAAGCTACATTTCCCCAGACATTTCTAAATCATAAATGCAGTGGAGTTTCTGCTGCAGTAACCATGGTGATGACAGAGGCTTATACCCCTCCTATGTAATGTGCCGGTCCTGCTGCAGCAGGTGACAGAGGACAGGGGAGAGTGTAGTGCGAGTTCATCTTGTGAATCTTGACAAGCTTCAAAAAATACCTGAATGTGTGTTCTTAAATTCACCTTTAACATCACTTGTCATTTTTTGTCAAGCTGTTACTGTTTGGAGTAGGCCTTTCTTATGTTGCTCCGTGGTTTGATCCAAGTTATTTATCATTTACAATGATCCCAATGTAGCTTAAATGAAGTATACATGCAAACACAAGTGTACTTCACCCACAATATCATATACACACCACCTGTTTTTGTAATTATGTGAGTATGTTTTGGTGGGCTGTGTTGCCATGGTTTTGTACCAGTAAAAGCAGATAGAACAGTTTAATAAACTATTGAACTGAACATTTTTGTCACTGTTTTTCTTAGTTTCATTGATAACATGACTTGGAGTAAAATTAGTTCAATGTTAAAAAATATCTTTGATGTAATTAAGTTACTTTTGTCAATTTATTGTAGTTTAGCTAGCTACATTTATTTGATGGGTAGTTTCAGTGTAGTCAAGCTTCATTTAATGTCGAGTAACTGGTAGCTTGCCTAACAGTGGCTATACACTACTTTTGAATTCATTATTGGATTTTGTGTATCACAATACAAGTAATCGACTCACTCCATGGTGCAGTGGTTAGAGTGTACGCCATATGGAGCATTGCTCTTAAGTGGCAGACCCCGTTTTGGCCGAATCATCCTCTCCCCGCATGTCTACCCCTTCTCTCTCTCCCATTTCTTGTCTACCTACTTTACAATAAAAGCGTCTGTGCCAAAAAAAATCTTTAAAAAAAACTTATCATTGCCCAGTCCAAGTACACACAAGTACATATATGTTATATTCACTGAACAACATATCATTACTGAGCAGCATATGTTTCTGATCATGAGAATAAAACTTTGAACATAAGAAAAGTCTCAGTCATTGGTTAGGTCACACGCTTATTTGGTATATATCTAGTTATTTTATGTAATTTGTACATTGTTTCTGGAAAAACGCATTTCTGTTGTATAGATGACATTTTTAATGCTCTGAGCATTGCAAAATTCACAAACTTGAATGGCTTGATATTGCAAGAGTTAAATAGGAAAATACGTCTTGTAATTTGAATAGAGTGAAAGAATATTTTGGTAAAACTGCAAATTATGAACGCAAAATATAAAAACAACCAAGTCGTCTGATATTTTGCATTGCATGATATTTAAGACCTCTTTAAACCATCATTTGTTTTCTTTTGTTTAATTATCCTCTCTCTCTTCCGCCTTCTCTCCGTCACTCAGGTGTGTGGCACTCCAGAGTACATTGCCCCAGAGGTGATTCTCCGTCAGGGCTACGGCAAGCCTGTGGATTGGTGGGCCATGGGTATTATCCTCTATGAGTTCCTTGTGGGTTGCGTGCCTTTCTTTGGAGACACTCCTGAGGAACTATTTGGACAGGTTATCACAGGTGACAAAAACCATGTTAAACCCACAATATATTTTTTTCATTTTTCTGCAAGAGCAAATTACAGATTTAAAAGCAAATCTTGGATGACATTGATAAACATTTTAGTGTTGCTGTGATTTAAGCAGGATTTTAGAGTGCAGAGTGTAGCCTTTGTCCATATTTAATACTGTATAGTTTTTTATTCCTTTGTGAAAAAACGGGCATCATGAGCTATCAGGGCCAGCCAGTGATTTGTCATCGTCACAAGTGCCTCAAAATGAGAATGATTCTCTTCTCTGTCATTCTGCATTTTCAGATGATATAGTTTGGCCAGATGGTGATGAAGCCTTACCAGCGGATGCCCAGGCCCTCATCTCTGCCCTGCTGCAGACCAACCCTCTTATGAGGTTGGGCACAGGTACTAACTTTTTGTATTCATTTATCATTGGATCCATGATCAGCAACCGTTTTTCAACAAGACTGAGAATGCAAAGTCACAGAAATAGCAAATAGTTTGACATTGTAGGGAATTTACTTAGTAGTTTTTTTCTACAAAGAGCTACATAAGAAGATTGTCTGTCAGTAGCTGACTAGCTTAGCTTAGCAAAAAAGCTGGAAACAGCAGGGAACACTTTGCTTGAGTCTGTCTAAATGTTTTAAAAGCTTCCAACCAGCACCTCTAAAGCTCAGTAATAAACACATTACTGTTCTTTCCATTTCCTTTGAGTTCTTTTCCATCAAAGCATGTAAGTTACAAAACTGAAAATTATTTGACAAAATCACTTTTGCATTCCACAAATATTTGTTTTTCTTGATTTTTAAACCTGTATTAACTGTTTGGTTTTTGTTTTATTTTTGGTCACTTATGGGCAGCAGAAACTATTTCTGAACACAATACTTTCGTGTCATACTTTAAAGTTCAACTAGTTAGCAAACAGTTACTTATTTAGTAAGTGAATGAAATATTGATTATAGGTGCTATAAACATCCATATTTTGAATGACTCTCATAGGTTGTGCTATTTGTGCCCCTGCCACTAGGTGGAGCATTTGAGGTGAAACAGCACTCATTCTTTACAGAGCTGGACTGGAACAGTTTGCTCAGGCAGAAGGCCGAGTTCATCCCTCACCTGGAGTCAGAGGAGGACACCAGCTATTTTGATAGTACGTGTCTGGATTTATGTGTCTGTAAAGCTCAGCAGTAAGATCAATATTAGGTTTTGTCAAGTGCACAGTCATTTTGTGACAGTCAGAAAAGCATGTTTTATGTTATACTGACAGCTCATATATATTCTCTCTTTCACTTCCTCCTCTTCCAGCCCGCTCGGATCGTTATCACCACATCAATACGTACGATGAGGATGACACCAATGATGATGAGCCAGTGGAGATCAGACAGTTCTCCTCCTGTTCTCCTCGATTCAGCAAGGTCTGACTTTGCCTCTCTGATGCCCTCTACTCTTTCATCTCTCTTACTCTCTTTGTTACATTATACTGGTTTCTTTTTTTCTTTCTTGTTCCCCATCTCACTCTGTTAACCTGTCAGCCTGTGATAGTTTTTTTACAGACACTTGCTTAGCACTGTGGTTTCTTTCACAGCATTAGAGGAGGGAAAAGAATAAGACTTGGCAGATAAAATGAGGTCATACCATATAGAGAGCAGCACCATGGAGGCTGGATCCAGATCTCATGGCTGATGTGCAGAAAGTCAAACTTGGTTGTTGTAACTTTTGCACCATTCCTTCTTATCTCTCTTCTCTTCAGTTCCTATTTTAGCAATACAGGCGTCTGTGTACCCTTAATGTCAGCACCTCTCTGTGCCCTTGTTTTCTCTACCTGTCTGCAGATGTGTGTTTAATGACCCCTATAATTGCTCATCTTTCATGCCAGCTCCACTAATCTGTGTCTCTCTCTTCTTCAGTCTGTTCCTTTTGTCACACTTTCCTTCTTGTGTGGGATTTTTTTTTCACCTTATGGTACGGTATCTTTTCTCGCTCTCTCTCTCTCTTTGGCTGTTTTTCACCCGGTCCATCCTCTCATACTTGGGTTGGGAAGTTGTGAAGGATCTCTTCAGTAAATCAGAAGCATCTCATTGAGGGGCCTGATTTCAATTACATTTGAGATTATCTGAAGTTACATTTGAGGGCTCTCAAGTGACTTTGCCTGAGCAAAGCAGGTGAACAAGGAGCTCTGCTGAATACCCATGCAAAATGAAGTCCTCTGCAAGTTGTGTGTATATATACATGTATATATACTTATGAATATTGTTTATCAATGTAGATCTGCAATGATTAGTGAATTAACTGATTAGTCAATCAGAGAATGAGTCAGTAACTATCTTGTTAGCAAAAATTGCTGGTTTAGCATCTCTTATTCATATAATTGTAAAATTAATGTTGTGGTGCTGGTCAGACAAAACAACACATTTAATCTTTTTTGGACTTTGTAAGATTGTAATATGCATTTTCCACTATTTTATGACCTCTGGCATAGGTCATGACATTCAAACAATCAGCAGATTAATTGATAATTTAAATAGGATTAATTGATAATTTAAATAGGATATTAGATGCAGCCCTATATCAGTATATCTACAAAACACATAATCCAAGGAATAATCTATAATCTGTAGTGATTATTTATTCCAACATGGTCCCAATGTGAAAAGACAGACATAAAACATATAACACTTCATATTTATATAGGTTTAGATAAGACAACATAGGTAGCTAAATCAATGAGTCAAAAATACATTAAAATATTAAAAGTTTACATCAGTAAACTATAATCTGTTCACCACAGTTCAGGCTCAAGAAAGTGCTGTGTATTTTACTTGTAATAAAACACACACACACAGTCTCACCTCTGTTACTTTTAGGGTATTTACATGGACTTATTTTAATTATTTTAAGCTTTGAACTGAATTTTGAATTGAACATAAGGAATTTTTATTCTTTCTTCTTTTCTCACTGTGGTTAGTATTAGTTTGTGACTTCCTGTTAAGGCATGTTGATGCTTGTTCACAGCAGATGACTATTAGTTTATCTGCGGCCTTAAAATACAGAATTACAGTGATTAAAAAAAAAGATGAAATCAGATAATTAAAAAACAGTGATTACTTTAGGGATAACACATAATCACACTTCAAAACATGAAAAGCAAAAGCAAACAGATGTCACATGAGTAATCACACAGAACAGCTTTTCCTAAACATCTTACTGTTTCCCACTTATATTTTGATTTTTTTGGTTGTGGCTATTCACATCATTTTGGTTTTCCTCCCAAGAAGAGTGCTCATACTCGTTACCATGGTGCATTGCTGAATGTTCTTTATGCTTCCATTAACGTGGCTCTTCTGGTTGTCCTCCCCCACACTACTTAGTTCTCCTGTTACTCTGCATATAATGTGACTGAGTAACTGTATGCATATCTTTTAGCTCACATGGTGAAGCCTTTTTTTGTCGTTCTTCTCTGTGTTTTGGCATTCATTATGCCACACACAATGCTGAGGGTCAGTTTATTATCCTGTGAATCGGCAAAGAGGCTGAAGATACTATTAAGACTAGGTGGGAGTTTTGTAAAGCTGTAGAAGTAAACTTATGCCCCACCAGTATGAACCATTAGTCACAACCAACTACACACATTGAGCACTCAGAATAATAGCAATAGCGCATATTTAGGATAAATATGCAAAATACAATTTTCTATTATATTACCATAGACAAACAGTACTTGATAAAATCCAAATATTAGACCACCAATACATATGATCTAAACTTGTGATGAAGGCTCATCATGGATGTGTGCGCTATAAAAAACAGTTTGTGTATCTATAATTTTAGATTTAATTTGCCAACAGCCAATATTGTGCCAATATTGAATTTTGGTTTTAATGCCAAAATTGTAAAAACACAGATTCAGAATGTTTCTCTTGACAGAGCGTTAGTTGCAAGCTGCTTAAAAAAGAGAAGAGCAAAGTATATACGATACCTGATATTTGAATACAAATGATATACAGATATATTAGTATTACATGTATAATTGTTTACAAATTAATTTGAATACAAGTCATATAAAAATAGATATTTAAGAACTAATGCGCTGCTGCAACTATACTTTGGACTTGCTCTCAGCAACATTTTTTCCTTAACAGACCGAGTGATTATTGATCTGACTGTGTCCCCTGAAGGTGTACAGTAGTATGGAACATCTTTCTCAGCTGGAGCAGAAAGCCACTTCCTCTGTGTCCCGTCGGGAGCATAAGGGCCCACGGGAGGACAAGGTGACCAAGAGAGAGAGCCTGGGCAGCTTCAGCATGAGGGACAAGAGCTGGAGGACTGGATCCCCTGAGTGTATGTGAGTAATGAGGCCCAGCCATGACTTATTTATGTTCTTGATAGTGGGGCGTGGGGTGTTCTGTATGCTTGTGTAAGTATTGGCTGAAGGTGCTCAGATGATATTTCCTTGAAGTTTTTCTTCTTTCAACAGCCTCACTATCACGAATCCTAGGGTGCCTGACTATTTTCTGTCTGCTTTCTGACAGCAATTTTGACACTTCTTTTATAAAAAGAACTTGAGTTCACACTCACTCAGTTGAAAACAGGCAACAGATCCCACCTCTCTCAAGTTTGGAACCTGGGAAAGTCTCAGAGAAACCCAATATGTTTCTGATGTGTTTCTTAGTGATATACAATGAATAACACAAATGTGGCTGTGTTTGTTATTTTCGTACTGTTAGGATGTTGGTTAGACATACAAAAAATGTCTCCTTCATGTCAAAAGTCAGAGGTTTAGCCTCCTCTACAGTAAAGAATAGTTTGTAAATTTACTCTCCTCTTTCATATTAAAGAGGACTTCAGACTGTTCACGCATGTTGCTGAGGTTGTTCTGTGAGTGGTTGATGTTGTTGCATACAGCGCCTTGCAAAAGTATTCACCCCCTTGAAATTTTCCACATTTTGTCATGTTGCAACCACAAGCTTAAATGTAATTTATTGGGATTGTATGTGATTGACCAGCACAAAGGAGTGCATAATTGGAAAATGATACATGGTGTTAAAACTTTTTTACAAATACTTTATCGCCTTTCACTGCAATTACAGCTGCAAGTTTTTTGTGCTATGTCTCTACTAGCTTTGCACATTTACAGACAGTCAGTATACAGTAAATACAGCTGTTATGTGAAGGCCTCTGAGGTTTATTAGTCAACAAAGAGCATCATGAAGACGAAAGAGCACACCAGACAGGTCAGGGATAAAGTTGTGCAGAAGAATAAAGCAGGGTTAGGTTATAAAGCATATCCCAAGCTTTGAACATCTTACAGAGCACTGTTCAATCCATCATCTGAAAATGGAAAGGGTATGGCACAACTGCAAACCTACTAAGACATGGCTGTTCACCTAAACTGATAGGGCAAAGAGAACATTAGTCAGAGAAGCAGCCAATAGGCCCATGGTAACTTTGGAGAAGCTACAGAGATCCACATGAGGTGGGTGAACTATTAATCGTGCACTCCACAAATCTGGCTTTTATGCAAGAGTGCCAAGAAGAAAGCCATAGTTGAAAGACAGCAATAAGAAGTCCTGTTTACAGTTTGCCACAAGCTATGTAAGCACAGCAAACATGTGGAAAAAGGTGTTCTAGTCAGACCAAAAATAGAATTTTTTGGCCTATGTAAAAAAACTGTGTAACCTGAACCTGAAAACACCATCCCCACCGTGAAGAATGGTGGTGGCTGAATGATGTAGGGATATTTTTCTTCAGCAGGGACAAGAAAGCTGGCAGAGATAATGGGAAGATAAATGGAGCTAAATACAGGGCAATCCTGGAGGAAAACCTGTAAGAGGCTGCAAAAGCCTTGAGACTGGGATGGAGATTCTCCTTCCAGCAGGACTAAAACCCTAAACATACAGCCAGAGCTACAATGGAATGTTTTATATTAAAGCATGTTCAAGTGTTAGAATGGCCCAGTAAAAGTCCAGACCTAAATCCTATTGCAAATCTATGACAAGACTTGACAATTGCTGTTCACAGATGCTCTCCATCCAATCTGACTGAACTGGAGCTTTGCAAAGAATATGCTGTCTGCAGATGTGCAAAGCTAGTAGAGACATAGCCCAAAAAACTTGCAGCTGTAACTGCAGTGAAAGGTGGTTTGATAAAGTACGGTATTGACCCGGGGGGTGAATATATACTGTATGCATGCCACACTTTTCAGATTTTTATTTGTAAAAAATCTTCAGCATTTTCCTTCCACTTCAAAATTATGCAGTACATATGCACTAAACAATTATGCACTACATACATTTCAGTTTGTGATTGTAACATGACAAAATATGGAAAAGTTCAAGGGGGGGTGAATACTTTTGCAAGGCGCTGTATATTCAATGTAAAGTTGTTCCTGTACAGTTAAGTAGCAGACACAACTCTATTGCTGTTCATCTATTAAAAGTAACATCTGTCTGACTCTGATAGAGGTTATTCATGCTGGATTGAAAATGAAGGAGACCTCACATTACAGTACGTCAGGGTTTCAGTTTTTAGCCCAGTTAAATGAAAAATTTACACTCATCCTGGGATCTTGATTCATTAAATATAAGTCTGCTCTGTGGCTGCGGCTGTCATGCAGCAGCTCCGATAAGAATACAACCTGCAGTCCAGATCACATTAACTGACACATGGCTGATTGAGACAGAGTGCACAATACTAAAAGATTGCTTTTACATCCCATAACTCCATTTCACCTCAATCTTTAGAAAGAATATAACAGGATTTCAATCCATCCACATTCATAAATATAACCATTCCACATTCCTAATGGATGGAAAAATCAGATAAGGTGAAGGTGGCTCATCATGCATTACCTTGCAGAAATTATCTTTCGTCTCTCCAGCTACGCTTTCCTTTTCGACTACAGCTCATCATAGATTTAATTAAAGAAATAATTAGATGAAAATATCATTTTATCATCTCATCTGACTACATTACTGTATGTATTCTTACTTAAAAAACACTGTGTTTTTATGGCATTCTCTTGCAGGAAGCGGCTGTCCTGTTCAGAGTCCCTCTACATGGAAGGGGATGCAAGCCCTCCTCTTGGTGCTCGGAGACGTTTCTCAGCCCTGATGGACACTCATCGTTTCGCCTCTCCCATAGAAGGTGAGCCTGATTTCCTGTCCCGCCAGGCTCCAATCAAAGTCCGCGGAACCTCACTGGATGGGACAAGCATTACGTCACCAAGTCTCCTGGAGCAGAGGAACAGTCTGAAAGAGATCAATGGAGCAGGTGTGTGCCGATCAAATGGCTCAGAGGTAGTGATAGATTAAGATCATAGCGAGGAAGGAGGAGACAGAAAGTAATCAAGAGAAAAACAGTAGAATTAAAAAGCAATGTGTAATACCTTACTAGATCCACTAAAAAGGTATCACAGAGAGACACTGCTAAGTCAGTGGACATTTCCTAACGTTGCAATTTTCACCTGTAAATGCTATTTTAAAAATAAATAACAAATTTCCACATGACTCTGCATCCTCACAGACAAGTACTCTAGACACGGAGAGACAGCAGGAGCCACCACAGCTATCACCACATTATCCCCAGGTCCTGCAGCAGCCGGACGGGACGTGATGACTCCTCTGTACGACCCTCTAGGGGCCCGGGCCACCAATGACCTGGTCCTCCGAAGGGCTCGCCACCAGCATTTGTCCGGTGACGGAGAGAAACGCAACTCCAGACCTAGCAACAAAGTCATCAAGTCAGCCTCAGCCACAGCCCTGTCTGTCATCATACCATCAGGTAAGGAAAGAGCAAAACAAAACCCTTAAAAATATGAGTTTGTGGCACATAAATACAGCATTTAATTACTTTCACCCTCTCCTCCAGTGGAGCAGCATGGTGGTTTCTCTCCACTGGCCAGCCCTATGTCTCCTCACTCGTTCTCCTCCAACCCGTCATCCCGTGACTCTTCACCCAGCAGAGACTTCTGCCCTGTGGTCAGTGTTCTGCGCTCCCCCATCACCATCCATCGGTCCGGAAAGAAGTATGGCTTTACTCTCAGGGCCATCAGGGTCTACATTGGAGACAGCGACATCTACAGCGTGCATCATATTGTTTGGGTAAGAAACTTGTTTGAGAGCTCAACTGATTAGCAATTAGTTATTCAACAGAAAATCATAGACAGCTATTTTATGATGTAATCAATTGTTGAAATAATTTTTCATAAATTTTTATTCTTCTTAGTGGTGAGGACATGTACAGTATTTTCTGTCTATATGCAGATGTTTTGTATGGGAGCAGTCTGGCTTTTGCTTTGGCTCATACAGCACTTGAGAGATTTTGTAATACCTAATAATACCGAAAACTTTATATTAGAATCCATTGTATTAGCTTTATTTTAAAATTGTTTTATTGTAATTTCTGAACATTTGGGAGTATTATACTGTACATTTAATACTGTACAGTGCTACAATAGATAATACTAAAATATAATTGATGTTTCCCTATTATGTGCTTAAAATGTTATTGTCTATATTATGTTATGCCTGTTGGTAGCATGTGGAGGAGGGTGGTCCCGCACAAGAATCTGGCCTTTGTGCTGGTGACCTCATCACTCATGTCAACGGGGAGCCTGTGCATGGTCTGGTCCACACTGAGGTGGTGGAGCTCATCCTCAAGGTAGAATCACTGGATCTGCTCATTCTCAGTTAAACTGTAGATTTGGTAAATTCAGTATTTCTCTTTCATTGTTCTGTTTCCATCAAAGTAGAGCCACTTAATTGTATATTCAAAAGTAGTCGATTTCAAGGAAAGGTGCTTGCAGCTTGTGTATAGTTTCTTTATTAATGGCTCTATAAACTCTTTGCTAGCAGGTCCATTTGTGACAGATACAAATAATAACTTTGACACTGGTAAAGTTTGAAGCATCTGTGGAGAAACTATTTAACACCCTTGATCTGTACAGAGTGGTAACAAGGTGACAGTCACAACTACACCTTTTGAGAACACCTCCATCAAAGTGGGTCCTGCCCGTAAAGCCAGCTATAAGTGTAAAATGGCCAGACGAAACAAGAGGACCATGGGAAAGGATGGCCAGGACAGGTAAGTGCCAGTGCACCTGCTCCACAGCACTGACAGTGTTACTGTAGTAGCTGATTGTGTGTTTCATCAGCAGATTGTTCTGTATAAAAGCCAATAATAAAAGAGTTTGTCTTTTTTTCTTACATATAGTGCGGTATACTTGCATGATTAAATTGTGTACAAGAATACCGTAAATATATCTGCTTGTACTTGCCTTTATATGCTTGCCTGTGCCTTTATATCTAGTGGGAACCGGTGGACCATCACACTCTGTGCCAGAGTCATGGTTTTGGAATATACTACAGAAATCAGTTTGACTTTAAAGACTAAACTTCATTGTCTATTTTTTTCATCATTGCTGTTGCAAATATACATTTGACACTTGAAACTCAGGACTCACAGCAACTTTTTAATGCAAGACACAACTAAATTATGATGATCTTTCCTCACAACATTCACGCGGTCCCCTCATTTGTTTCCTACATGAGATTTATTACAGCAAGTCTCAGGAATACAATTTCACACATGCAGTTTAACCTTAAAACATTGCATTAAAAAAGACCTAAAGAAAAATGAATAAAGGCAGCTAATTAATTGGGATGAATTATCATGTCACAGTTGATTCTCAAAATGACATAACTCGTGATTAATGGCTTTGGAAAAATGGTCAGCATCAGCTTAAAGTATGTATGACTCTTGGAAAACATGCAAAAACCTTGGTATTGCCATTTAAAGTCAAGTGTTTAAGTAGATTAATGTATTGCCCATATATATCAGTCTCACTTCAGATGTCTCTTATCATCTTCTGGTCTGTCTCATGCAGTAAGAAACGAAGCTCATTGTTCCGCAAGATCACAAAGCAGTCCAATCTTCTCCACACCAGCCGCAGCCTGTCCTCTCTAAATCGCTCTCTGTCCTCCAGTGAGAGTCTTCCTGCATCCCCAACTCACAGCCTCTCTGCCCGGTCCCCCACTCAGGGCTACCGCTCCACCCCTGAGCCCTCATACCTGGGTAGGACACTGGAACTACACACACACACACACACACACACACACACACACACAAACACAAGCATTAAAATAGAAATCCACCAATTTTATCAGAGTGTGTTTCCAGGCATTGTTAAGTGCTGCTGCATTTGAAAATAAGTTGTATGAAGCCTCTTGTTGCTCTAGTGGGAACTGCATGACATCTCTGCACAAGAGTATGATTGTTAAGGCAGAAAAAAGTTCAAGATGTGGAATAAGAAAGGTTATCAGACCTCTCTAGCGTGCTCCTTGTGGCTACATTTGCTTCTATTGGAATCTGTAGGGTCGAGTTAATCAAAATGAATTACAGTGTGGGTAACATAGTACCTGATTTTGACAAGAAATGAACCAAAAAAAATTATCTTTGTCCATCATTATTCTAACAGTTTTACTGGAGCTAAATTGGTGGAGTACTATTTAGTAAAAAGCTATCAAATAAAACTGGCGGATAAAAAAAATGACCTCTTTCTTTTAGATGTTACATATCTGAGCTATTTTCCTTACTTCCCTTTTCTCTCTGTGTCTCTTAAGGTGCTTCATCCCAGAGTAGCTCTCCAGCCTCCAGCACTCCAAATTCCCCTGCTCCCTCTCAGCACATGAGGCCTAGCTCTCTGCACGGCCTCTCTCCTAAACTCCACCGTCAGTATCGCTCTGCCCGGTGTAAGTCTGCCGGCAACATCCCACTATCCCCACTCGCCCACACCCCCTCCCCTACCCAGTCTTCGCCTCCACCCTTGCCTGGCCACACTGTGGGAAGTTCCAACACTACCCAGTCCTTCCCTGCCAAGCTCCACTCCTCACCACCAGTAGTCCGTCCCAGACCCAAGAGTGCTGAGCCCCCACGTTCGCCTCTTCTAAAGCGGGTTCAGTCAGCAGAGAAGCTGGGCTCACCTTTGACCCAGTCCAGTTCAACGGGAGGTCTGGGGGGCCCGCTAAGGAAGCACAGCCTGGAGGTGCAGCACTCTGAGTACCGTAAGGATGCCTTCCTCTGTGAGCTTGGGCTCCAGAGCCTGCTTGAAACAGATGGGGAAAATCTGCCACCTAACCCTTTGCCCTTGCCATCATCGATAACCCCAGAGACTGGTGTGCTGAAGCCTGTGAGGAGACTGGGGAGACAGGAGTCACCACTTAGCAGGGAAACACTATTGGCCGGGAGGGAGAGGGAAGAGAGGGAAAGAGGACGAGAGATGGAGAAAGAGAGGGAGACTGAGACCGGAACAGTCCTGGAGAGACTGAGTCGAGTTGGAGCAACAGTATCTCCGTCAACCTTAACAAGAAAACCTCATACAGGTGAGCTACCTTTGAGCGCACATGGTGGCCACAGCTCCAGAGTAACTTCAGAAACTGCTAAAGCTACAACTCCTAGCACTCCTACCAAAACAACAGGAAGCCTCTCTGTTCAGAAGGAGTCTGAGAAGGTCTTCCAAGGTCAAACAGACTTATATGCAAAAGAGCTTGATCATAAGGCTGCCAAAAGTGTGTCATCAAACAGTAAAATTCCCCAGGAACATCTGCTAGCAGGCAAAACTGAACCAAAGCAGGATGCAGTCAACAAGAGTGGTCCGAGTAGGCGTGGTTTACCCAGTGCTGCCTTCACCGAAAACTCTGCTGCTTCCTCAGATAAATGCATTGGCATGAGCATGACTGTGACAGGAGGTCCTCTGAGCATAAACAAAACCTATAAACCATCAGGTTTGGGGGACAGCTTGAGAAAGCCTGGAGCTGAGAGCAGTGAATCGAGGACTCCAGACTTTGGCTCCAGAAGCCCCAAACTCCCAGCTCGGGTTCTTGCTACTGTCGTCCCTCCACATGGGCAGCCACTGTCTCTGGGGAAGGTAAGACAAGGGCTTGGGCCTGTCAACTGCTACCGTGGAACCCTTGACTGGGAGGATAAATGTCGTCTGGAGGTGGTGGAGGAGCATTCCCCGTCTCCCTCTCCCTCCCCTACTGCTGTCACTCCTTCCCTCTGTGGACCTTCCCTCTGTAAGTCACGCCCCGTCTCCCCTGGAGACAAGACGAGCTTTGTCAGCCAGCTGACCACTGTGGCAAAAAGCGTCCTTGGGCCAATCAAGCTTGGCTCACAGGAGGGCACAAAGAGCAGAGACCAGCAGACCAAGGTGACAGAGGAGAAGCAAGGAGGCACAGCAGGAAGGTCTGACACTCCCACTGCAGGGCGAGTGGTTATTGGGGCTGCAGTGGTGACCCAAAGTCCGGCAAGTTCACCATTTGACAAAGCTGCAACAGGTAGCAGCCCGCCGAAAATGTGACCCCATGCAGTCCCTATGTGGGACTTAGGCTAAAAACAATAAGCCTGTTTTTTTTGGACAAACAATGCAACAGAAGTCAAGCACTTAAAAACAATGTACATTCCAGTTTCAGAGTATATAAAATGTTATTTATTGATTCCTATCATTGATTGATTATAATGTAAAACCAGGAGTAAAAAAATCTACTGTAAAGGTGCATTAACTGTTGATTTTCTATTATGAATTATTTAATATGAAGGCTCTTAATGTAATGTGGAACACGTTATCAGATGTCTATGTGTGTGGGTCTCTGTGGATGCATGTCATATGGTACGTACTGTATCTGTATAATAGTACAAGAAGGTCAAAAGTGCTTTACTGATCAAAACATGCTGAATACTGTGAATACCAAATCCAGTTTCTCTATTTTGTCTTTCAAGCAGCCCTTTCTTCTTTTACTATGTTTCAAACAAGATAATGAAACAGGGGGGATAAACTGAGGCACAATTGAACCGTAATGTTTGCATCAAACAACACAAATGATAGAATATCAGTTTGACTACAGTGAGTAAGCAAACGTTAAGCTCATTTATTCCCCATCCAGCAGTTTACTTTCTCTCAGATGATGTGCTTGGTCTGACAAAGCCAGACCAGGAACTCTGTCAGTGGNTGTGTGTGTGTGTGTGTGTGTGTGTGTGTGTGTGTATGTGTGTGTGTAAAGCCACCTTGGGTCTACTTCTGGTGGTTCTTGAAGGCTGTGTCCTGCTGCAGAGGAAAGCGGGTTGACAGAGCTCAGGCTCAGCGCTTATCTATCCTTCACAGGAAGGCTACCACAGCCCTTTTCTCCCTCTGTGTCTGACTGCTGCCTACAAACACAAGCACACACACACACACACACACACACACACACACACACACACACACACACACATTGCCACAAGAGGCAGCAGTGTCAGCAGCTGATATTTGTGCATTTAAATCCATACCCTTGTGGTTCCGTGAACTGGAGTGTGTTCTGAGAATGAGTGAGTTGAGAAATATGTATGTGTCTTTTCAGGGGATAATTATATTCAACGCAGTTGACTCAGTAAGGGTCATAAGTCGGTAACATTTACATGTAGAAAACCTTCTACTTCATTAACAAATCACACTGGCGAAACTAGGATAGCTTCTGTTGAAATATAATAATGTATAAATAAAAATGATAAAAGCACATGTTGACTTGAGCCAGAACAGGGAAAGCAGTCAGTCATGGATGTAGCATACAGAAATGTATTAGTCAAAGGGCTCAATCGCAAATAATGGTATGGGGTTAGAGGATATGGGCATGGCGTACTACAATGAACCTGTTATTGTGAAACAAGGTTATTTATAATCCAAGTGACTTGTGTTGTTAGGTGCAAGTTAGGTAGGCAAGATTAAAATATAAAATGCTCACATTTTGCTGTGTAACATAATGATAAAGTAAAGATTTGAATTGTCTCAGTATCAGTGCTGAGAAGATGAAATGTTCAGGGAACAGAATTAAGTTGTTTCCTTCTCCCACTACTCTTACACATCTCCATACATTTCATTCTTAGTAACTATCAGTGTACATAATCTTATGCACACCTTGTACAGCTGTGTGAGATGACTGCTGTCACTGTACCATTTCTACTCCATTTATCAACTTAGAAAGCAGGGGGTAATCAGTGTAATCCAGCTTTGATGCATTGTTAAATGTCACTTTCAAAGACTAAAATGTGTTCAAGTCCAAATTTTAGATTCAAACAGTGGTTCAGTCTCAGTTTCACATTTTGTTCAAGTTCAATGACAAATATTTGTTTTGTTTTTGAGCTATATAGTGTACAGTTGTGCAATGAGCGGTTGCACATTGTTTTACATGAGCTGTTTACATTGTTTTAGCTGAAAACAGATCAAAGTATGAGGATAAATCTTTGCAGTGTGATCAGTATACAACTTTTTCATATAACCTGTCACTTAGTGCTGCAACTAACAGTTACTTCTATTCTGCTACAGTCTATGAAATGTTAGAACATAGTGGAAAGAAATTGCATTCACAATTTCTCAGAGGCAATGTTGATGTCTTGTTTTTTTCTGACTAACAGTAAAAAACATGAAGATATTTAATCTACTGTCATAAATGATAGTGAAAACCAGAAAAAGTCATCATATATAGCTGGAACCAGAAGTTGTTAGAAATTTTAGCTTGAAAAATGATTAAAATGATTATTTGTTGCAGCTTTACTATCAATAATATATTAAAATGTTACATAATACATTTTAATGGATCATAAGCTGATTAATGGATTAAAATTTTTGAAAAGGATTCAGTTAGTAATCCATCCTTGAATCAAATGATGTGTCATGATGTATTTTTCATGATTTTACACAATCTAGTAGAAAATCCCATGGAGAACATGAAGGTGTCATGCAGTACATTCATCAGTGGGTTTTTTTATTCAGCAGGTGATTCTACTGCCCTCCAGTGGTCCAAAACGTCCATTTTGAACATGATCCCATGTGTTCATTATTTATCTGTCAGAGTGATATTCTGTAATCAAGCCAAGACCACAGATATACTGCAGAATGGATGTTATTAGCCATAGGGTTACTAAATATGCATTTAAGTTTTTAATGACAGGATATTTTCAGTAATTATTAAATGAACACTTGAAACATGATTTTGTTCCCTTTCTGTCGTTGTAATCTTCACGTGACTGTTATCCTCTGGAATAGAGATTAACATTTTTAAATATGCGGTCTTATATATTCTACTGATAGGAAGGAGTTATTTTATATCTTGATGTAAAAAAAATGAGTCATAAAGTTGGCTCTAATCACAAAACTAACTGTAATGTAATCTTATACAGCTTATGCCCACTTTCAGGCCTTTACCCAAACAATTGTGTCTATACAAGTGTTACATGTTTGAGAATTTGTTTTTTTCTTTTTTTTGTGATTGACAAGAGATACTAGTATAAATGCACTTTATCTGACAAAAAATCTTAATTTAGTGATATTGTTTGTAAGTTACTTTGAAGAGGTAAATATACTATATACAAATATTAATTCTACAGATAAACACAGAATTCCAGTTAAAACAACATTCCACGTTCCTCTGTTCACTGATAATGTATTTATTTGTATCATGGGGCATTTTTGTTGTGATTGATGTGATTCCAAATACAGACACCTGAAGTGCAGTAAATGGAATAAAAATCTGAGATTTGTTCCAAAATGTGCCATTTCTCTCTCTTTTTCTTTTTACCATGATCACAACCTTGCAACAATACTGATATATTGTCGCAGTCAGTACTTCTAGCTACAGTAAAAATTCAGGTAATGCAGTTGATTGTGGCCGCCTGCAGGTTTTTAACAGTAGATATGGTCAAACAAAGATGATGACAGTGTATGCTAATATCCTGTGTAGTTTCTCTGGATGGGATAGAGTCAATGTAATGGAGTCACTAATTATGAAGATTTGTTGCACCTATGTTTAACATGTTTTATCTATTTTTTTAAAAAACAAATTTAAGCCCAAATTCTTGTAATAATTTTTCAGCATGCTAATCTTTTTTGCATCAGACCCCAAACACTGAGAAAAGTAGACATTTAGGCTACCTGTACAAACTATGTATTTATTCATAGATCATTCCCATCACATCCACAAAACTTATTTTATAACACTTGTAAGTACTATAAAAATCAGCTATGTCAGTGAAAACAGTATTCATTACAAAAAAAAGCCCTAACCATCTGAGGACACCAGGCTGTTTTTAAGCCCTAAAAGCTCTTCTATTTAGGCTTGTTCAATTTTACTATTTTTATTATTTTATTTATGTTAATTGTTCTATGTTATTAGTACTGTAGTAGCACTTTGAGTTTCATTTGAAATTCCATTGTATTATCAGCATCATTATTTATTTATTTTTATTTAGTATCATGTGATTCGTAGCCTAGGTTACAGATTACGTAACCGCAAGAGTTAATATCAGCCAATAGCACACCACTAATGTCAACGATTCAAGTCTTATCCAATCAGCATTCTCATTGTGATTACTTCAACCAATCCTGGCATTACAGGAAAGGACAACAGGAAGTGTTCTCAGCCGTCAAAGCACTCTCCGGCCAGAGAAACAGACCTACTATGTACTAGTTTTCTTCGCAGTAATGTGTTCAAATGAGCTTGTTTGGTAAATGGAGAAACTCTTACCTTACGGATAAATAATTAGATTTGTTTATTTGGATAGTCATTAAAACCTTTGGGCCAGTCAGGTTTAAATGCTAGCTAGCTAACGCCGGGGCTAGCGTGCTTTTAGCTGTAGCTTTAGCAAGCTAATAGTGCTCTTCTTCATCTGCGAAGACTTGGGTGAAAACAGACGAAATATCCGAGATGAGTACACCGACTATAAGGTGTCGACCAAATTAACTGGATTTTACAGAAGGTACGTAGTTATTAATTGTTAAACATTTTAATTATTTGCAAGTTAGCGATGTATAAACGAGGTGGTCAGTCACGACGGTCATTATTAATGTTATATGATTTACTGTTAGACTTGTCATATTAGAAGAATATTCCTTATTTTATTGCATTGGCGATTAACAGCGAAATATATGCAACATATTGCAAGTAATAGCACTTGCTTTGTCCTGATAATTAAAAAAAAATATTACTATTATAATTATCTTTGTTTACACAGTACGTTTCTTAAAGTGTTTAACGCAAAAAAGGAAAAAAAAAAAAGAAGCAGCAATTAAAAGCAAACATTAAATATAAATTGTAAAACCAGCAACCTATCATTCATTCATAAAAAGTTCTCAAATAAAAGAAAGATTTTAGAGGAAATTTGAGACATTAAAGGTGTTGCCAGTCTGATGGTTAGCTCGACTGTTGCTTTGCTGTTAAAGGGTTAAAGCCTCCAGACTCTGGGGTACAGGAGCAATAGGATCATATCTGTGGTGCCAGTTAAAATCAGCAGTGGTGTGTACCAGTTTATCAGTGAAGGGAGCTCTGACTTATGCCTACATAAATATACGACATTAATCATAATAATGATAACAATACAATAATCATCATGATAGCAGCAAAACAGAAGCACCAGTGTGTATCAGCGTGTTACTGTTGTAGCTGCTGGAGGTGGAGCTAGTTTCAACTACTTTTCAACTACTGCTCACTATTCACTACTATTCACAATTAAATAATTAAGTACAGACCCTCCAATGGATAAATCTGAGGAAAAAAGAAAAATCTATCTAATCTGCACAGATCTGTTTCGAATTTGTGGGCTTTTTCTCTAATCTTTGATTTTTTGTGCAATATTGGCTGATTTCTGCCTAGTTTGGTTTTATTTCTTCTGTAAAGCACTTTGTAACATCGCTAAGAAAAGTATTACATAAAAATTATTATTATTTTATTTAGTCATTATTTTTTAACATTATTAAACTGTGAGAAAGTTGGATGGAAATATCACTATTTGGTGGAGCTGAAAACAATATATAGATATCTGAAATATGACCAGCACTGGACACTGCATTTTGTAAGATATCAAAAGGCAAAAAGGTTGAAAACCAACAATGTCATGTTTATTACAACTCTGTTTTTAAAAATTGTTATATTATCCATTGTGTCAAATTTTCATCTGAATTGTCAAATAAATGTAGTGTAGTATAAAGTACAATATTTCCCTCTGAAATGTAGTGGAATGGAAATATAAAATTATTCAAGAAGAGTACACATATTTCACATGTGCACTTTAGTGTAGTACTTCTAAATCAATGGACTTAGTTTCTGTTCACCACTCTGTACATGCATCATAAGGTCTTAACAGCTTGATCTACAATGATTGATGATGACAGCCACCATAATCAGATGACTTTCACAGATGCTGAACATGCTCAACATACCAGTTGTCAAATGCTAATCACATGATGATTTTTTTTTCACACTACACACTGTAGTTGCTCTTCCCAATTGAAACTGCTACTCATCAGTTTCAAGTTAGAGTAGAAAAGTCATTGGTAATTTCCTCAGTGCTTTGTTTATTGAGCAATTGTGTAGTTGAAGGCAGATGACTTGAGTTTGCACTGACAATGTGTATGTTGCGTTCATTTATACTTTTTCAGGAAGTGAGGACGTGGTTTATTTCTGCTGTGTAATAAAACCTTGATTTGATGGTTTAGTGGTGTCATGCAGTTGATTCATGAGTGGGTTTCAGCATTTGTAAAAGTTAATATATGACCTCAACACTTAGTCAGTTACAAATAGCTTCTCAGTAACAACTTACTAAAAAAGTGCAATAAGAGTAGATTGTAGTCGATTACTTTACCACAACTAAATCAAGCATACCACTACAGCACCTTGAATTTAAAGGATAACGCTGAAAATATTTAATACTCTTCTTGTTGTCAACCAAATTTGTGAAAAGGCCAAAACCAACATCGCTTTAGTCCATATGTCCCTCACTGGCCCCAACAAATATATAGTTCAACTTTTCAATGAGATTAAGTCATTTTCTAAGCACTGAATTGAGCACTGAAGATTTGTCACATATGTTCCACACATACAAGGAAATCATACATCTGTTGTGGATTAATACAGTGGTAAGTATTTACAGCAGCAAGATGGTTAATGTGGGCTGGACTTACAATAAACGGTGCCCTTGTTAATGTGACTCACATCAACTATGGAGGCCTATGATAATGGTAATAATAATTATGATAATAGATTTTATTTATAGAGGGCTTTCTAGGGAAATCAGTGATTTTATATATATATATATATATATAAGTAAAAAAAATAACAGGATTTTATCCAGCTTTGGCTACACAGGTAGTGTGATTTGTTAATAATAAACAGCAGCATAGAACAATGTCAGTTTTATATGTGAAGTTTGCCTTGTGGAACACACAAGCACATACAACATTTACAAAGTAGCTCCAAACCAAAGTCATCTAAACTTGAAGGAGAGGCCATCTGAACATTAACAGTCAATAGTTAACTTAATCTCTTACTCTTGTCTTTCTTTTCCTTACCCCTCAGTTCTGTGTTGCAATGACGAGTATCAGCATCCAGCTCTGAGAGCTCAGAGCCATGAACTCGGTTTCCCCCAGTGCAGCTCAGTACGTTGGGGGTGTGATGCAGGACGAACTGGTGGAAGACCGGAGGCAGCAGCAGCCCCCGGAGCAGCAGGGTAGCTTCAGTCTCAGCAGGCCGGCACAGATTTCAGATCCCAGCAAGGAAGCAACCGGAGAGCCAGATGAGATGGACAAACTCAAAGCCAAACTGATGTCAGCATGGAACAATGTCAAATATGGTTTGTTGATAGTCTTTGAGGGAGAATGTGTGGGTGCTTATTTATGTATATGAACATGTGACTTTATAATGTATATGAAAGAGTGTTTATATGCCTTTTTATAAAATGTGACGCTGTTTTATGGTCAACAATATCTTTTCATGTAGCCTATGACAGCTTAGATACTTTGAGAATTCCTTCTCCAACATCCATTATCCTGTTCATTTTCCATCTGCAGGTTGGACTGTTAAATCTAAAACCTCCTTCAACAAAATATCACCAGTCACTGTCCTGGGACACTCCTACCTGCTGAACAGTGAAGGTATGCACAAAAAGTATATCACAAAATATACCTCAGATGTATTTGGCAGTTTTGTTGAGAAAGAGTTAAACAGAAGTATTCCCTCTCTTGAAACGGAAACCTCAAGAAGTGTAGACTTGAGGTGTTGCAGTAATGTGTGTTTTGGTTAACCAATGTGGTGTGAACCTGTTTCTTGCTGGGTCTACCTCAGTGAACAAAAAGCATTCAGAGAAAAAAAAACCTTTCTCTCTTGCAATTCTTTCAGGCATTCAACGCTTATGGCCAATTCAAGGACAGCACAGTTTTTAACTTCTATGATACTTAATAGGCTTGGGCGATTGGACGAATATATCGCCAATCGACGATTGGCTGAGTCCATCGCGGTTGGTTTCATTTTTGGCG
>JANJYP010082507.1:0-18058 GCA_024605115.1 Rastrelliger brachysoma | reverse complement strand
ATGTTTCAGATGAAAGGCAGAAGGCATGTTGATTTTTTCTTTAATCATGAAATAGTGACAATTTGGTAACATATAAAGACAAAGCCAGATTGGGCCTGTTCATTTAATCACATTTCAATTAACCAATTTTTTTCTTAATTTTTTTTGTCTTATTTTATAAATCTTGGTGACTTTCTTTGTTTAAAATGGCTTTAGAAAACACTCAATTAAATCAAACTATATCAGTTAAAAGTCACATTAAAAGTCACATCCTTACTGTTTGTTTAGTAAAGTTAATCCAGGTTTGTCGCAGATTTTTCTTTTCTTGTCCTTGTGTTCCACTTGCTGGTTGCACAATGGATTAGTTCATGGATGGTGCTCTAAACTAGGCCCTCATCACATGCTTAAAGGAGCCTGGAGTGGCCATTGTAGGTATGTAAGAACGAGGACATGTAGGTTAAGTGTGATGATATCAAGTTTTGTGAAGAGCTGTTGAAAAGGGCACGGCCTGCTTTTAGTTCTTAGGAAGCTCTGGATGAGTTCATGGGTGAGAAAAAGCGATGTCAAACTTTAAAGACTTGGTGATTTTGGTTTAAAATGTGTGACTGGATTCTGTGATCCGTACCAAGGGCCCGGTTTACCCGACCAGGCCAGTTTTGGTAGAATCACTGGATTCTGTGTCTATCTCCAACTTCACCAATGACAAAGAGTTTTTCTCTCCCTCTCTTTCACTCTTTTTCTCACCCTCTTTCAAGGGAGGAAACTAGTTCCAACAATCATGCCCTTTGTCTTATCGCCTTGGCAACCCCTGTCAGGCGGACCAAATGGTTACCACGGCAATGAGGCGATGCCCTGCTAACTGCCTCACTGCAAAGAATAGTGAACAGTGCAGTCTCTCCTCTCCCTCTCTCCCTCTCTTTCTCTCCATCTCTCTCCCTCTCTCCNCTCTCTCTCTCTCTCTCTCTCTCTCTCTCTCTCTCTCTCTCTCTCTCTCTCTCTCTCTCTCTCTCTCTTATCTAGGTTGCTCTTTCCATCACTGAGGCCCAACAGGCCCACAGCCAATGTTTAGACCTCCATGTGTCCAGCAGTACAGAGTTATAGGAACCTCTACTGTGAACATAATAGCTTTGCTGTGTTTGGTTTCCAAGACAAGGCTCCACCATAAAAGATGAAATGCGGCTCAGAGTGTAACACCTCATCCCTGCATCCCTGTGGGAGATGGAGCATAATTGAGGAGCACAAATCAAAATTAGTGTATTAGTTGTTCACTATGAGGGATCATAAGGAATTCCTGGGGGGAGTTTCTGAGAAGCAGATTAGTGATCAAGATGTGATTAGACATCACAGGCCCAAGTGAACACTATGTGGGTCCGTAGCGTACAGTGAGGTGACTAATTGCTGTATTGCCTTCACCAAAAACAAAAACAACAAGTTGGATGAAGGCAATTTCAGTACTGAAAAATGCAGTAATGTAATAATGGAAAAATATTTTACAGGGCTTTTTCACATATAGCTTTTTGACATATTACACTGAGAAAATCAAAGTCAAAAATAGTTTTAAAAAATGTTCTTGCTTACTGGTTCAATTTAATAATTAAGAGTTATGCTTAATGTTATTAATGTACTTACTCTATCACAGTAAGTAGGATAATACAATATAAGCTAACATGTCTGCTGTGACAAAGATTAATTTGTGACCCTGCTGCTTTAAATGTTTTAGCAAGTTTACCAAGTACCAATTATACCAAATTAACAGATTAAAATTAAAGCATACTTGTGAAGTAAAGATTACATTAAAGCTTTGCTCACATGCAAGAACTAATTCAACGTTTGAAGTGTTCATATTAACATCAGCTACTGTTAGAAAATTTCAAATTGTCAGATTTCTAGAACCATGCACCTATGCCAATTTGCTATACTCAAATTTTTCATATGTTGCCATAGCAGCAATAGTAGTAATTAGTGTAGCAGTAATTGGTGTTTCTGTCCTCTGCTGTTTCATTGTGCATGAACTGTTTATTTCTCTTATCTCTGCTCACTGAAGCATCAAAGGCTGCACAGGGGCTGTCCCTTGTTTACTCTGCAACATTCTACTATTCCTGTACTCATCTCTATATGCTCCTTTGCTCACTGTGTCTTTGCCATTTTTCCAGGTGAAGTGTCAGGGGTCAATGTGACCAGCCAATCCCAGTTGGTGAGGGGAACGGTGGGGAAAGAGGCCCTGTTGTCAGTCAGCTACTCCAGCAGCAGCTCCGACAAGCCTGTAATTAAGTGGCAGCTCAAGAGGGACAAAGAGAAACCTATCACTGTTGTGCAGTCCATAGGGACCGACATCATAGGAAACCTGAGGCCAGAGTATCGCAACCGGATCCTGGTGTTCGAGAATGGATCGCTGCTGCTTCATAACCTGCAGCTGTCAGACGAAGGGACATATGAAGTGGAGATCTCTATCACAGATGACACCTTCACTGGAGAGCACTATATTGAGCTCACTGTGGATGGTATGCAGAATTACTCACTTTTCAAAATACTGTATCTGAGCAATCGGAGCAGGACACTGAAGAGGAGTTACCAGCTAACAGAAAATCAATACAAGTTGAAAATACATTATCTTGTCAAGAGCATAATACAGAGTGATTCACAGTGTTGGTGGTATTCTTTTTAAGAAATCTTACAACCACATTCATTTATCAGTAGTTCTTATGTAACTCAGTCAGTCTCTAATATATTTGAATTTCAATCTGAAGCCCCCCCCATATATTTGTCCTGTCATTCTTAGTTCCTGTGTCCAAACCTTACATCCAGATGATGGCTTCATCTGTCCTGGAATACAGCGAGTTCTTCAACCTGCACTGTTCCCATGATAATGGCACAAAGCCCATCTACAATTGGCTGAAGGGAGGCAAGGTGCTGACCAATGACTCACGCCTGCAGCTTTCACATGACCAAAAGGTGCTGACCATCGTCCGTGTTTTGATGTCAGACGATGACATATACGCCTGCACAGTGGACAACCCCATCAGCAGCATGAGGAGCATACCTCTCAGGCTCACTGTCTACAGTAGGTGGCATGTTACACTGCTGGATCTCAAGTTATGATACAAGTTCACATTTGAACTGGAGAGATAATGGTATAGTAACATCGGATGGTTTTTTGGAATTACAATTTCCCTGCTCAATGCTAATCAAGCTCTTAATGAAAACAGCAATCCATTTTCAGTAGCAAACAAAAGCAATTATCATCTCACAGTCAAGCACGTCTGCCTCTCTGACAATGTTGTTTACAACAAGTGCAAATCCAGGCTATGAGTACAGCAGAGTTGGCTGAAAGCAGTTTTTACTGGGTGCCAGTATAGAGCCACATGTCAGGCAGGGGGAGGGAGAGGCACAGATAGTTTAATCCAATGAATGGACAGTTATTTATGAGGAGGCCACAGAAAAAGAAAGCAGGTGGGGAGGACGCTTTGCCTCAGTGGATCTCAGCAATCCTGACTTCATTATTGTTGTACTGTGATGTGTTGCCTGAAGAGATATCTACAGCCACTCAGACTGCTTTCTGTGCCCTCTGCACACAGCACAAGTCTTAAAATGACTACTTCACTGCGCCTTATTCATGCCAATATGCTGGCATGAATAAGACTTCACAAACAGTGTAGGACAAAAATGTAATGTTGCTTTTGGATGATGCATATTCTGTTTCATGTTTTGTTTCATTAAAACTTACATTTTCAAAGAAAAATAGGAAATAGAAAAATAGAAAAAGTTAGTGATGGCCAGGCTAGATCTGTAGTTTCCTGATGGCAGCTGTTTAAAAGCAGTAGATGATGTGCTGAACATGAGTGACATGTTAACACAGACCTCTAACACAAACTTTCTTTCTTTCTTTCTTTCTTTCTTTCTTTCTTTCTTTCTTTCTTTCTTTCTTTCTTTCTTTCTTTCTTTCTTTCTTTCTTTCTTTCTTTCTTTCTTTCTGTATCACTCTGGTTTAGGAAGGAGTTCACTATACATTATCCTGTCCACCGGGGGCATATTCCTCCTAATCACCCTGGTGACAGTGTGCGCCTGTTGGAAACCCTCCAANTCTCTCTCTCTCTCTCTCTCTCTCTCTCTCTCTCTCTCTCTCTCTCTCTCTCTCTCTCTCTCTCTCTCTCTCTCCTTCTCTCTCTCTCTGTTACTCATTGGCTTTGATATTGCCCTTGAGGATGCATCCAGAATCTTAAGTAGCTCAACAGTGTCACCATACTCTACTGTTCATAATATTCATCCTGGAGTTTTAATAAAACTCTAAATTTCAGTGTGTGTGTGTGTGTGTGTGTGTGTGTGTGTGTGTGTGTGTGTGTGTGTGTGTGTGTGTGTGTGTGTGTGTGTGTGTGTGTGTGTGTTTTTTCCTCTGTAGAAAGAAACATAGACCTGTCCCCCAAAGAGCTCCCATCTATGTGGAGCAGAGTGAAAATGGCCATGATGGTGAGCAACAGTGTGATTCTTATTTTGACACTTGATGCTTAATAGTTTTTATATTTATACATGTTTCAAATATTCTATGTTTTATCTTTTTTTTTTTTTGTAGTTGATGTTGTACCCAAACCAACCACACTTGGCCGAAGGAGTCCGATGCCACTCTATGTTCTCAACGAAGACGTAAGTGAATCACATGCCTCTTGTAATTAGTCTCCATACCAAACTGAAACACAAATCTATTTTTCATTGATAAATACAAATACATCATCAGTCATTAATAAATGGGTGATTAATCCTTTACAGAGCTTTCAGAGAGGAAAGAGAGTGTATTATTTAGGTTTTACACCACTTAAGAAAAAAACATTCACAGTCACACTATATTATTGTCCTTTGCTACCTGGAACAAGAGAACATAACAACTATCATGATTTCAGTGAATGTTCATTAATGTGAAGAATTTGTATGTATATAATTTTTAAAAAGTTGATATTTCCATTTTTGTACATTAAAGGAAAAGTTATAAAATTTCAACAGCTAACATGTGTCATATCATCTTATTTCAGGAGACCCTCGAGCGTTTGGAAGAGTGTTCTGTCAATACCTTCAGTCAATCAGACATGAGTATCCCTGCTACCTATGCCCCAGTCCTTCCCCCTTCCTCAAACAGAACTGAGCGGCCCATCTGGACAGCCCCACGCAGGTACCCGCGTAGCCCCTCTCCACTGGCACAACCACTCACACAGCCCCTCCCAGGTCCTCCCCTACGCCCTGTCCGCTCTCCTGCTCACTCTCCCGGTTCATCTCCACGCAGTTTCAGCCCTATAAGAAAGATTCGTCCACCGGTGGGCATCCCAACCAGCCACCTGCCCGTAGAGGCAGAATGTGTAGAGCCCAGCGATCAGACTCACTGTCCCCCCCAGCAGTGATGACCATACGTTTCTCAGCATTCCTGGGAAATAGGCTTTCATTCTGTGATATGTAAAGTACATGTATAGTTTGTTTTATCCTGCCATGAGGATAATGGATTCAATGCACTAGGATAAGAGATGAGCCCACTTTCAGCTAACTCCATTATCCATTACCTATTTCTCCATGGCTATGCACAGTATTTCTGTAGTCTTTTGATGACATCATGTGATATGAAAAAGTATTTTCTGTCCACCATCATGTGGTATATTATGTATATGATGCTGAGACAGTGAACAATTTCCAACTCTGGTATATATTGATGTATTGTGAATTTTACCGGGAACTTTTGACAAGTACCTGTACATATGTAAGTTAATAGTTTTAAAGGGTTGGAAGGTGTTGCCTTGTTTCCCTTTAAATACTTAAGCCCCCAAACTGTCCTCTCTTTATTAGGTCATTGTATAACTGAAAGTAATAAAAAAAATCAAAAAAAAAATCAAATAGTTGGCATTGTGTGTGTTATCAGTGTTTCTTCATGTAATGTCTCCATCATAGTTCTGCACATTAACTTCATGCATTTATTTATTCATTTATTGAATCTTCCTCATCATTATCATTCTGTGCATTACTGCAGTGTTATACCATTGTTATATTACACACGCGACACATCAAAGTCATGTGTTGAATAAGTAATGCGTAATTCCTTTTTAGTCCATTAGGTGTCACCCACATATTTTCTTTGATACTGTATTTCAGTGAATGCTGGCTATGAAGCAGCTGCAAAGGTTGAATTTAACTTGTAAGTAAATTTTTACCTAGTATAGCCTACAACAATGTGTAGCAGTTGACAAATAACATTCTGTTGTGTCATGATTAGTTTTATGCTTGGATGCCATATTACTGTTAAGTCTTTTTGCTTCACCTAAACAAAGCATAATGAATAGGTATTCAATTACGACACTGAAAGGTCAATGACATTATTTAATGTGGACTAATCAACTTCAACAAGAGGCTTCAAATCAATTATGTGTGGTCATAGACTTCATATTCGTCATGCAATCATGTAGTCTCTACTCAGT
The DNA here is from genome assembly GCA_024605115.1 of Rastrelliger brachysoma. Classification (NCBI taxonomy): domain Eukaryota; kingdom Metazoa; phylum Chordata; class Actinopteri; order Scombriformes; family Scombridae; genus Rastrelliger; species Rastrelliger brachysoma. The sequence continues at coordinate 11,633 of JANJYP010082507.1, read as the reverse complement.
TCACTATGAATAGAAGCCTTCTTGATTGTGGATTCATAATATGTCCCAGTGAGTTTATAGTAAATGGTAACCGTATCCACACATAGGGGTAATAATCACTTAATATGTGGCTTGTTTTATCATCAGAGCACTACATGTTATTCTGTCCACTGGGAAAAATAGCAGTGAGCATGGAATAAAAAGATTAAAGATAAAAGGATGTTCTGAACTATATTCAGTTACAAGCTTGTGAGGGCGGCAGTATGCACAAACACATGAACACACAAAGTGGCCTGGTCCATCACTATTATCAGGATAATGTGTTCTCTTCAGATGTCCAGGTGGACATCTTTTGTCATGAAAATTTGTACGGATTCATTTAGTGCTTTTATCCTGAAATGTATCTTCAGTTGCTGAAGGTGTGATGAGTCTTCATAAGCAATCAGATCTACCTGTTTTGATCTGGGCTGTGCGCTCTTTGTTCTGTTTGGAACACTTACGTGTGCAGCCTCATGAATACACATACACACACACAAAAGCACAGGCTAGCAGGCACACAAACATGTGAATAATCACTTGTGGCTTCCAGTTAATGCAAATGAAATGTCATCTGATAAACTTATTGATTACTTTGGAAATTGCCTTTAACATATTTTGATCTTGCATTTTATATATTAGTTACAAAGTCTATCACATAATACTCTACATCCGATGTGGCAGAGGTGTTTGGAAGCCCAGATAGTAATTAGACTCTGGGGAGAAGGATCACATGTGTCTGCAAACAGCACTTCATGTATGTGTGTGTGTGTGTGTTCATGTGGGGAATGAGGTATTCTACGAGTTGAATAGAGATGTTGTATGATGCTCTCCATTTCTAATTAATTACCTCCTCTTCCGGCCTGGTTGAGCCTTCTCACTAATGTCCTTGTTCACACTAGCCTGCTGATGTGAAATTCCCAGTAGAGGAGGGTGACTTTATTGTTGGAAAGCTCTTATCTAGGCTTTTGTGTGTGAGTGTGTGAGTGTGTTTGTGTGTATGTGTATGTAGGCAAGCACTATAGCAGATAATTTATTCCCTTGTATGGCATGTTTTAGTGTAGCAGTTAGATGGACAAAAGAGTTTTTGTCATCAATGTACCAGCTTTTGATGGCTGTTAGAAGTCGACTGACATTTTATCTGACCTCGTCTTACCTCAAATCATTTTTTCCACTTTGTGTTAAATTGGCTTGTTATTGTCATTCTGTTGTCTTGTCATTCTGTCCTGTTGTTCTGTCGTTTACTCTTTACTCAAACCTAGAACATGTCTGCCCATCCTGCACCAGAGATTCCTCCGTTGTTCTACTTAAAATTTCTCCTTTTATGCCCTTTAAATTGCTTTTGTGTGTGTGCGTGTGTGCGTGTGTGTGTGCGTGTGTGTGTGTGTGTGTGTGTGTGTGTGTGTGTGTGTGTGTGTGTGTGTGTGTGTGTGTGTGTGTGTGTGTGTGTGTGTGTGTGTGTGTGTGTGTGTGCGTGTGCGTGTGCGTGTGTGTGTGTCTGCCATATGAACCAAAGTTTATAGTTTGAGACAATATAAATTAAATTGACATGAAATTAAATCCAGGTGATTCAGAACATTAAGTCCCCAATATTGCAAAAATCAGAAAATGAAATGTCATTAGAACATGTGCTTTGATACATTTATTGTATTGCACACATAATCAATTATAAATTGCTTCTAAAAATAAAACACACTCTGAAATCTCTTCAAGTGCTCTGCTGAACTCATCTGACCAAACCATCTGTTAGCCCTGTTCTCAACAATAAGAGGATGAGTGGGCTGGGGATGGTAAGTCAAACACACTCAGAAATCAAAAACACAAATGTTTTTAATATTAAGACACATATATATATACATAATGGTTACAACAGAAAAAAACAAGGCCACACTTGAAATCAGGAGGCCCCTCATATAGAAGTGTCCCCCTGATAAGATATCATTTTCCATCTTCGAGTAGTCTAATCAGTGTTTTGCTCCTGCACTACATGCCATTTGGACCAATAATAGTAGCTCTTTTCAACAGACCACAGGTATAATATAATTGCCCTTCTCTGGCTTTAATCAGATAGAAGTGTAGTAAACAATTTTTTGATGAGGTCCCACAGACACTCAATGCTAGTGTTTTTTTTTTCCTATCAGATACACTTAATCAGACCATGCATATAAGTGGTTTTGTGACCGCAGGTAAAAACACTGTGCCACTTAAGACATTAGGGTTGACTTATTTTTCACCATAGTAACAGTCCCCTGGCAACCAGTAAGAGTGCCAGTTATATTCGTAGTACTTGATACCCCTCTGGCTTCCTCACACATACCCTACCTCACCTTCCCTGTCGCTCACAAGCTCTCTCTCTGTAGCCATAGCTTTCTCTTTGCATGTTTTGTTTGGGTCCGTGTGTCTGCATGTGAGTCAGCTGCATCCTCAGTACCTGGGACATTACCGTCAGTCTCCACAGGGGAAGCTGCATTGCTGATACTGTGAGTATAGCAGATGTGCTGTTGCCTTTTGTGAATTATTTTTTTATTATTTTATTATTTTTTTCAGTTTTTAAACCAATTACATGGATATTTTTTTCCAGTTTTATTGAAACTAAATCTTCTGGAAATTTGCTGTGGATTGTGGAAATTTTTCATCATGTTTTATTACTATTACTGTTTAAGATGATGTATGCCTCATTGATTTAGTTGTTTCTTTCATCTAAAGATGATACATACACAAGAAATGATGTTATATCAAGTATGCTGACAGAAAACTCAGGATGCTCATCTGTTTCATTATTTTCTTCTTTTCCGTTTTCATTGTTTTTTTTTTTAACAAAAAAAAATGTATAATGCATAGTGCAAAATGTGATTTCCTCTCATTTTTTTAGCTTGTGGATCCTAAGAAAAGCATTGGTTGTCAGCTCTTAAAATTGTGAAATCAGGGAGCCAAACCAGAATCACTACGGGTGTGGAAGAGAGGAGAGGGAGGTCAACATGGGCTCCAGCTCCTCCTCTTATGCCCCTAAAACCATTTATTTGGATGTGGATGGGAAGGTGCAAAAGGTGGGTTCAATTATAGTGGAAAGTTTATTCATTTATTTAATTGTTTTCATATGCCAAAATACAGTTCACTTCCCTTTTCTATTGAAAAATGCAAAGTGTCATTAGACACTCTAGTAATATCTTCTCTACTATACCAGATCAGCAGATTTTGACCAAAACAAGTTTGACAGAATTAAATTTCTTGGCAGTAAAAAAACTGTTGTAGATATCTAGTCATAGAATTTAATTATGTGATTGTAAAGACATAAAAAAAATGCCACACTATGAATATATAGGAAACACACCTGATGGAAATAATGGCTTGATTTTTTTATAAACTGAAAATTCAAAAATTCAGAATTGCACAGAAGCAGGAAATGATGAGGAAACTTAATTGATGGTGATCAAATAACTCAAATTTACCTTCTTGACTTACGTTTGTTGGTATTCTCAGAGGGCCAACCTCACCTGGCGAGGTGCTAAAATTAGCCTGTGATACAGAGCAGTTTGGTTTACAGGTGTTTCTGACAGAACCAACACCTGTTGTCAACAGCTCACACACCAGCATTAATTTCTGCTCCTTTACAGCTCTGTAGTACATACTAGGTGAAAATATAGATTTTGACATCTGTCTTCACACTTATATTTCCAGAAGCTGCAATTAAGCTAAACAGAAAAAGTACAACATATAGTATAATACTAACTTGTTTCAGTTTTTTAGATCATACGGACAACATAGCAGCCGAGGGATCACTTAAACAGTTATGACAAATGGTTTCTTGCTCGAGTTTCATGTTTCAGCATTCCAAACATACTGAGGTACAGATAAATGAAACACTTGCTGATCTGGTGATGTAGAGTGCTTCAAGTAGAGAGCTGGCAATGACACATGTCTGTTCAAGAGGCTGAATGTTTGTCTGCTACACCTGCTGGCTTCAAGATGTAAGATTAAAGTTTTTGCACAGAGTATACATATACACTCCTGTCTATCTGTGTACATATGCTGTAGTGAGTCTCGTAATCTGCAGTGATTTGTTTTTGCATGACAGCCGTGGATAATGTTGCTATCGTCTCTCACACACCAGCTGTCCACTTCTTTCACATTGTTTTCTCTGCTGACTTGACCTCATTCAATCATATATTCAACAGAGCGAACTATCCTTAACGTTCCCGTGTGACTTTTTCACTTAAAAGATACATGAAATTTGATCATACCCCCCTTCACTTTAAGAACACTGAGTCCTTATATCAAAGCAAAACAGCTGTTTGTGCCCAGGTGCGCCTTTGAAAACCTTATGTAATAAATCTGTTGTGTCCTATTTGATTAACAGACCACACAACACATTTTGTGTGAAGGCGATTTTATTAAATATCAATGCTACAGTCTCAATCATTTGCATTAATACAAAAAGGAGAAGCAACTGAATTGTACCTGATGAACAAATACAACAACTGCATGTCTCTCACAGGTGGTGTTCAGTCGGCACTGCAGTCCCTGTGATATCAAGGACCTTCTGTGTTCCTCATCCAACATTCCCAGGTTTGCTTCACCTGCTTTTAGCTTTAATCTTCAGATATTCATCTTTGTTTGCTCACTTGTTTGTTTATTAATTTATTTTATTTATGTGGACAGTCAGTTCCCATCGCTCCTTATCTCTTGTCTCTGGGGCATGATTGCCAAAAAAAACAAAGGAAGATTATTTCATGGTATGTTAACCCATAATAAATAAAGCCTTTGGAGTAGATCTACACAGTAAGGGAAGATTCAAGTCTACTAATGAGTCACACATTAGATTAGACATGCAAATCAAAGCAGACAATAAATGATAAAAGCGAAATGTGGTCCTCATCTGCCTTTTCTCCTCTTTTACCTTCACTCTGAAAACTAAAATATCTCCAGTCTCTTACTAATGTGAGATGGAGATCATATAGGAACAATTTACATGCAGTTTTGTGCACAACAATAAAATTGTGTCTAGGCCAAAACTTCCTAGTAAGGGTATTACTATATCACTGCTTTTATGTAATAATCACTACCATTACCATTATAAAAAACTCAATTAAGAAAAAGTCAAGGGGGCTGAATTCAACTCAGTTTTTCTATCTTCTTTTCATCATCTTACCACAGGAACACTGCCATCATGATGGTGGATCCAGAAGGTGCCTTGGTCTCCATAGATCCCACCATGCCCACCAACTCTCCAAAGTAACCCATCATCATTGTGACATTATAGTGACATTTTAATTACATGTCACTCAAGTCATTTTTTTCTTTTCTTTTTTTTTTAAACTATGCCTCATTGCATAGGTTCTGTTAACAAACAGTCAAGACAGTGACAAAACAATATGATCTGCTGCTTTCTGTAAATACTTTATAAAGTTATAAAGGTTCATGAACTCAGTAGAATTTAACTATTTAACTGTGATTCTTTACAAAACAAAAAAAGTCATATAATCAAACTGCTGTTGTGAGAATTAGGAATAATAATTGCACATCTGGTTTCCTCACAGCTCTCTGTACAAAATCGTCCCCTTGTCTACTGGTCAACTTGGAGGTAACGCATCTACAACAGCTTTAACTAGTTGACAAGCACAGATGTGTGCATGTATCAGCAACACGTCTACTGTGAAAGTAATGATTAGCTTTGGAAATACCAAACCTGACAGCGTGATTGCTGTTCACAATGATTTACCAGGTATGTATTTATGTCTGCAGAGAAGGAGGACATGTTTCAGAACGTGTTGTCCCAGGTGGCTGAGCAGTTCAGCAGGTAACACATCAGTTGTTTATGTTATGCTATGGCTGAAGCAATGCCCTTCCCCACCCTCACACATACCTCACACTCATACCTGACACTGGTGCTTTTCAAATACTCCAGTCCAGTCATAATACATGCTGTAACCCATGGAGGCAAGTTAAATCAGACAACAACAAGTTCTTTCACCTACTGTCATTTATGTTCCAGTTTGGTTTTGTCATTATGACGCAGTGAACCATATGAAATACCTGTTTTTTTTTATCATTTGTTTCCTATCACAGGGCATTTCGCATCAATGAACTGAAGACTGAGGTCACCAACAGGCTAGCCATGCTGGAGAAGAGAGTAGAATGTAAGAAGTACTCTTTATGTCATCTATGTTAAGGGATCATATAGGTAAAAAATATTCAAATATGAGTTAAGTGCAGGCACATTTCTTAATTTAGAGTATGGGTTTCTGACACAGTTCACCAAAGGGATGTTCCTTGTTGTTTCAGTGGAAGGCCTAAAGGTGGTGGAGATTGAGAAGTGTAAAAATGATCTGAAGAAGCTAAGAGATGAGATGACTTCACGAGGTGGTGGCAGGTGAAATAAAGCTCAAGTTAGATACTAGGCTTCTCTACTATACTCAGTGTAATGTATGCCCCCTGGGGTCTGTGTATTTGAGTTGTAACCCAGAAGAATATTACCGGAAGTAATTAGAGTAAAGTTCAAGCATCGAGCACAGTTCAGTGTCTCTCATCATTCTTCTCACATGAACACTAATCCTCCACTACAGACACAATATTCTGTACTACTGATTTCAGGGAATATTCAAGGAATATTAACAAATATTTGGGGGAATCCACCAATGTGTTTGTTAAAGTGCCTAGTAACACATACTGTATAAAAAGATTTAAATTCAACTCCTGTGGCAAAATCTTTAAGTTCAAAGTTGGGGACCTGAACGTTATCAGTAAAACTCTGAAAAAAAAGGTTGAATGAATCAATATTAACTACTGAACACTATAATAAGATGTTCTGTATTTGTGTCATGAGTGTGGGGGTGAAGCCTGACCAATATGATATATCCACCTTCCATAAAATGTAAGAATTGTATATTTTTATACATGCATAAAAATATTTTCATGGTTCTATGATGATGCAGCAATGCAATGAGAATGTCATCTTAAATGGTGTTTTTAATGTTTGCTGATTTCTGCACTCTGTACTGTAGAGCTAGACAAACTGTTATTAGTGGCTACAACTAGTTTCCCCTTAGTGTTAAAACGTATTGACACGTATTTTATTTTAGCTGCTTTCAGAAGTTTCCAACACATCATGCTTTGCATGTTTTTGTGGTTTTCACACTGAGCTGAGTAGCAACTTGACCAAAGAACTAACAATAGAAACTAACCGCAACAAGCACAGACTTAAATGACTCAGCTCCTTCTTCCTTCCTGTTCAGTTGAACAACATTAATGTTCACTGCACGATTAAATTACACATTGAATTGCATTTTGTCAAATGCATTGCCATTTGAAAAAGCTGCAAATGCACTTCCACACTTGGGGTGTATAATACATAAGTAGGAGTAAGCAAAACTAACCACGTTATCTAGTGTTAGCAATCTGTCTTGCAATGTAATCAGAAATGTAGATAATACTTACATTTTGAATGTAAAATTAATATCAATATTAGATATGTGTGGAATTTAACTTGTATGTCTGTCTGTGATCCACACAATGGCTTGACTGGCACTCTTAACTCACTCACTCACTGTAAATGCTACCAACTACCCCAATTATCAGTAAACAGTAAGTAGATACTATGGAAAATGAAGGAAAGCTAATTTTAATTTACATGGACCCAATAATATTTATCTTTACAAAAAAATGAGCAGAAAATGTGGGCATTTTTCCACTTAAGAGTGCAATCAGTTCAGGGTCCTAGTTTCACCCCTCACAATCTACTTAAGGCAGAGATTACATTTTCAATTTTTTTTCAGTGTTTTACTGTTAGGTTCCAGGTAATCCCACTTTAAACTGCTTTTTTGCCACAGGAATTCAACAGAAACCAAATCATGGCATATCAATTCAAAATTCACAATGTCCTCTTTCCTTTTGACTTAAGAGTAAACTGCCCCTGCAAATACAACTTCTCAGATGATGGGAAGAAGGTCACGCCTAGACGAGATGTTCCCTGTTATCCAAAGGTATATCTGTCCTCTTCTTTTTACTACTTAAGTTAACTTCTCAATATCTAAAGGTGACTTTATTTTTTTTTGACTTGACATCCACAGTACACACTGTCTCAGGAAACGATAGAGGCACTGAAGAAACCAACATTTGATGTTTGGCACTGGGAACACAATGAGGTTTGTTGACTCGAATCATTTCTATTCCAACTTATTCCAATTTATTATTCAACTTAAATTCAATTAATCTGTAGACTTCTGTTATTTTATGAGATGATAATGAGATCCATCCAAATATCTTTAATGTCCATTTTAGCATTATTGGGTTTTTATTGCATATTTAAACTGGATTTGCTTTGTCTTCATTTATGGCTGTAGATGCTGAGCTGTCTGGAGTATATGTACCATGACTTGGGACTGGTGAAAGAATTCAACATGAACCCCATTACACTGAAACGTTGGCTGGTACGGTCAAAGAGAGCATAAGAGTATCACATGTGTTTGTTTTCTAATCTGTACTTCACAGTTAATGAATCATTTTCTGTGCTGTAGTTGGCCATTCAGGAGAACTACCGAAACAACCCTTTCCACAACTTCCGTCACTGCTTCTGCGTGAGTCAGATGATGTATGGCATGATTCACCTCTGTAACCTACAGGTGAGGTGCATATTTGTGGATAGGAGAGTTCATGCATGTCAGGGATATCAAGTGAATCATCTACCATTCAACATAGACTTTTACAAAAATTATGTAACTCTGGCCATTTTGCATTTTGTAATGTAACACCTCTGATTAATATTGTTATCCAGGAGAAGCTGACTCTCACAGATATGGGGATTTTAATGACAGCTGCTGTGTGTCATGACCTGGACCACCCCGGCTACAACAACACGTAAGACTCGCTATTCTGTCTGTAGGGGTGTTGAAAGAGAAAACACAGATGCCCGTTGACCCCAGTATGTTTTGACATCTTCTACATAACACTGTTGTCAATGAACTGTGAAACTAGTTCAGCATGGGGAGAGTTCAGGTATGAAAACACACCGATTGAGATTATCATGTTGAAGTTGTTGGCATGTGAGGACTTCTCTTATCGAGGGAACCGTGAGAATCTATCCATTCATCTTAAATCCATCTGTTTCATCCATGTCATCCATCTATCAGGTACCAGATCAATGCCCGTACAGAGCTAGCGGTGCGATACAACGACATCTCTCCACTGGAGAACCATCACTGTGCTGTGGCCTTTCAGATCCTCTCTCTTCCTGAGTGCAATATCTTTGCAAATGTGGATCCTGAGGCATTCAAACAGATTCGACAGGTGAAACATATATGTAAAAGTCTTGCTGAGCAGGAAATACAGAATTCATTCAGAATTACAACAAACATATTATATTTAACTGCAATTCAACTTTCTTGTCACACTTATATAATGGCTCTTTAACTTAAAATGTAAACCACTTTTCACGCAAACCTTAAGACCTTGACTTTTTGTTTATGTTTCTGTCTCTAGGCAATTATTACTCTAATTCTGGCTACTGACATGGCGAGACACGGGGAGATACTGGATTCCTTTAAGCAAAAAGTGGATAACTTTGACTTCACTAATGAAGAGCATGTGACATGTGTATGTATACATTGTGCCTGACAAGATCACATTACATCTCCAGCTAACACCAGCTGTTTACTGTACTGTGCTATACATTTGACCCCAGCACAAGAAGGACTTTATCATTTTCAAGTGCATTACAATGAGCAGAAACCACAGTGATTGTATTAGCGTAATTGGAAAAGTGGTCACAGAACTACAGAGGAAAATGAGGAAATGAATAGGCTCTTTATCCTCTTTTGTGTGAGTGTGTACGTGTTGTTGTGGTGGGGTTGAACATGTGTGTGTTTGTGTTCTCAGTTGAAGATGGTTTTGATCAAGTGCTGTGATATTTCCAACGAAGTGAGGCCAACTGAGGTAGCCGAGCCGTGGGTGGACTGTCTATTGGAGGAGTACTTCATGCAGGTAACTTCATCCTAAACATTCATTTTGCACCTAAATCCTCCATGTAGTCAACTCAACTTAAGAAGCCTTTAAATTCTAAGCAACAATAAGTGTAAGTCACTGCATCAAATAATAATATTTCCATATCTGTGGCCACCAGAGTGACAGGGAGAAGTCTGAGGGTCTCCCTGTAGCACCCTTCATGGACAGAGACAAAGTCACCAAACCCACTGCTCAGATTGGATTTATCAAGTTTGTCCTCATCCCAATGTTTGAAACAGTCATGAAGGTATGACCAACTGATGAATGTCTGTATGAACACTTTGATTTAAAGTTAATGTCCTTTAAACACTGTGGTGTTTTCCCAATAGCTTTTCCCTCAAATTGAGGAGATCATGGTTCAGCCTTTGAGAGACTCCCGTGACCACTACGAGGAGCTGAAACAGATTGACGATGCCATGACAGAGGTAGAATCTATTATATCTATCTATCTATCTATCTGTTTTCCAGTGTTGCCAGATTAGTCAGAATAAGTCATCTGTCACTAGTCATATATTCTCTATAAGGGGAAGGAGGAAGTTGTAGTGCCATTACAGCCAGGTCATGTTCATGTTTGATGACTAGAGTGTCTGTAACTTTGGTCAGGTTGCTCACATAGACAGTTACAAACCCACATATCTAACTTACGAAAGATCTGCATATCATAATGCTGTCCCTGGGGGGTTGAAATTTCTGTTGTTTTTTTTTGTGCTAAAAAAATAGATGGTTTACAACATGCAATCTGGCAATATAATGTTTAAAGTAAAAAATGTCAAAAAAAACAAAAAACCTTAAACTTAACTTGGAGTGAGATGATCACAATGTTGCAATTTTTATTGCAACACTTCAGGATGCAATGAGGAAGCCTTCAATAAAGACATGTATAAGCTTGTAAATACTTTAAGTATAAAAATGAATAATAAGGGGGGGGTCCTCAAAAGTAACACTCCTTTATTGTTGCAAACAAGCCATTTTGCCTGGGTGTATACACCAAATTAAATATAGTTTGGAGTAGTCTTCAACTCTAGCCTTTAAAGTGCTTAATGAGGGGGTAAAGGGTTAAAGCAATAGCAGTAACAGGATCCCTGCAATGCAACAAGAAGGAGGTATTTAGTCAACAGATCCAAGCTAATTGTCATATAAGCTTTTCACCTGGAGCTACCAAACCCTATGAATGATCAGTCATGCAATTTCACATGGGTGGGGTCACATACACACTCATATACAGTGCATGGACACACATGCATACACATACACACACACCCATCAAACCACTTGCTAACATAAAGGTGTGTCTTTTGTTCAATGAGGCACAGAAGAAAAAAACTGAAAATATGTCATTAGGAGGGAAGAAGAAGTAAGCTCTGCAGTGAGTGAGTGCAGTAGTACCTGTGTAAGTAAAAGCAACTGACTCCTTGGCTGTGCTGTAGTGTTTAGTGTTCATGTTATGAGTGCTCTCTGTCTCTGCCGTTCTCTCTGGCCCCTCCAAAGCAACTCTTCTCTGTCCTAAATTTTATTTTCAAAAAAAGGCAGACCTTTAGGAATGTGTGCCACCTTCATCACTTTGGGTTTGAATTTTAAGAAATGAGGTTCCTAACAATTCACTCAGAAAAAGGAAAAAAAAA
>JANJYP010082486.1:0-10530 GCA_024605115.1 Rastrelliger brachysoma | reverse complement strand
TGGGTGCGGGTGGGTTTGTATGTGAGGCGGGTTTGAGTGGAACAGATGCGCGTGGTGGTGGTGTGGGTGATGATGGTGGTGATGGAGATGAGGGTGATGTGTGGGTAAAGGTGGAGACACAGGAGATAAGGGTCTCTCCTGGAGGCCTGGACCTCTCAGGACTGTTCCCTCCCCCGGCATGAGGCCATGCTCCCCGTAGCTCCGTATGGCCCCGTAGCCATTAGCCGAGCCGTTGGGGAACTGCGAGTACATGGAGAACTTGGCCTGTGGCTCGTACATGCCAAGTCCCGGCGGGTAGCCGTTGGAGACCTGCGGCATGTCTTCCGAGGCCGGCGGCGGGTAAGAAAACTCTGCATCCAAGGCAGCATCGTAGGAGGGACCACCATCCTCGCCCGGGTCACTGCCGGTGTCGCAGGTGCCTTCCTGTCTGATGTTGGCGGAGTCAATGAGCTGAGGGGGTTGCTGAATTGTATTTCCCATGATCCCTTGCATGAAAGAGAAGGAGAAATCCATTGTTGGGCTCCTGCATCCTTAACTGTCTTTTTCTTTGACTGGACCTGTTGAAAGAGACAAACGCAGTTAAGAAGAAAACTGACTCACTCTTATTACTTCATTTTAATGTCTAAAATCAGGACACACAAACCTTCCAAATACCTTGTTCAACAATGTCTCAAATTATCCTTCATGTGGCTGAAAGAAATGATATGACATATTGCACCACACTAACAAAACGTTTTTCAATCTGGTGCAGCTCAGCAACAGATTATGGTACAGTACACATGGCAGATTCATAATATTTTGCCCACAGGCCCCAAAACACACCAGTACTCCTGTTTGGGGATATGGCCCTGTCGTCAGTTTGCTGTATAATACAGTATTTCAATCATACAACTGTAAATGTATCTGTAAATATGCAACATGTGAATCAAATATCGACTTGTGTCATAGATTTTAATACTGGGTTTTGTCAAAAGGTCTCTCTGTAAGAACACAAGTTTAGGTAAAAGTTTAGAACCAGGAGCACCATTGCTGTAACCCTGTGGTTAAGATGATCATTATCTTATAACAACAAACCCTGCTGGGGCCCTTTCACAAGTCACACTGTATTTCCTGACTGTTAAACTGTTCAGTATTTATCTTACACACATGTAGGACATGCATTTACTCTTTCATCATTTAATGTGCTGTAATTTTTCATATTTACAATTAAATGTTCAATTAATCAATAAACCAAAAAGTGTTTGCAACATAATGAACCTGAGGGTCAGCTGTCTGCTTTGCTGTGGGGGACTAATGCCCTGATAAATCAGACATTATGTGACATGCAGCATCAACCTGAAAATACAGATCTTACTAATTTAACCTCTTCAGCTTGACGACAGACAATGATCTGCAACAACTCATCATCTTTTAAGTATTGTTGCAACTTTTTAAGCAGAATGCAAATTTCCTACCACGGGATTGGACACGCGGTAAAGTGCAGACAAGTGTGAACTTCAATACAAGTCCACAGGGTGCAAAATTAACTTTTTGCCCACTGGTTGGACAATAATTAGTGATTGTTGACATTTTTTGAGAGAATACAATCAGTTACTTGCATATTATCAGTATATGTCCAGTGCTAATTTTGTGCCCTAACAACAAACACCAAATATTCAGAGCATATTTCATCATCTGAAATGCTTGCTTTACTCATCTTCTGTGATAGTAAGTTGAATATATTTGACAGTCCTGTAAGTAGAACTCAGATCATTTAGTCAAAGTACCAATACATCAATGTAAACTTGTTGTAAGTAAAAACCACAGTAAAAATAGTGGTTTGGTCCCTGACTGATATGTTATCATATATGACATCAGTAAAAGGTAAACTATTTCCCTCTGAAATGCATTTGGAGTGGAAGTGTAAATCATCAAAAAGGAAATACTCATGTACAACTACCTCCAAAGTGTGCTTAAGTATTTAACTTTAATGAATGTATTTGGGTACTTTCCACCACAGACAAAACAGGACATTCAAATATGTTGGGCTGTGCTTTGGGGATTTCTGAAGGGCCTTTTTTAAAAAATATTTTACAGACAAAACGATTAATTGCGAATACAAGAAGTCAGCTTGTAAGGTCCAAACTTTCCCTAAAATAAAACAAGCCAGACCAGCCAACATCCCCTCCAGTTAAAGAAGCTGCCATCATAACAACACAAATTCCAGGCAGCTTGCAAATGAGAAGTGTAGTAACCTCCTCTTTGCTTTTGCTATTAATCATCTGTTAAGTTCCTATTTCTCAGGAGCTACTGCATTATATCATTTGGTGTATCTTTCTTTTTTTTATTTCAGCAACACAATCACATGGTGTGGCCTGCTATCACACAACAAAACAAAGAGCATACACATACACTTGATTTGTTTTAATGTGTCTGATGATTAATAATCAGGATAAAAGTGTGCAAAGGCTGCCAGTATAATCCTTTTGATTGTAATTTAATTAGTGAGGCAGAAGGTGCAGGTATTATGTCAAAGTCTGTACCCTTGTTGTCGATATGTGTCCCCCCTTCTCCAATATAACCCGCAACCTGTCGTCTTTTAGAGGTGCTTAAACCTTTCCATGCTTACCTTAACCCAAACCATCTAACCATAACCATAACCTTTAATGTGGGGCTATTAGAACCCAAATTTAAACAAGGGGGAACATCTGTCGAGGGGTAACAGACCTCGGCATTACACCGGTGCTGGATAACGGGTGAAGTAAACATCCATGAAGGTGTCAACTGGGGCTCATTTAGCCACCTTTACTCACTAAAAGACATTGTCTGAGACTCGTATCTACTGTGGCAAATGCACACACACACCTTATTAAAACTGCGTGGTTTCATTTTTTAAAATACATAATACACTGAATGATCTTAAATCCTTTTTTTCTGCGATGTTAGCCTGAAGCTACCTGGCAGCATCAAAGGGGGGTTGTGTTGAAAAAGATGGTAACCATTAACGAGATAAATATAATGATACAACCTGTGCATATATGTATATATATATATATGTAAATGAAAGAGTGTATATATAAGTCATTTTCTCACACACTAATTCGCACTAACTGTTTCTTTTTGTTAAGTTTATCCATTTATCACACATGGAGAGCAAAAAAGATGAAAGGGGGGGAGCTAATGTTGGCTATGCTAACGCTACACTGCCAATATGGCTGCCTTTTTTTCTTTTAGCCCCTTTAAATCAAATTGTCTGGCGAGATTAAACCTCCATCATTGAAGGCTTTGGTAAAAGGGGGAAGATGCGAAAATGTGCACTAAAATCAATCAATAAGGAGTGAAAATGAGACCGAGTGGATTTTTTTAGTGGTGGTGGGAGAGCAGAGAGAGAGGGGGGGATAACAACATGCAGCAGCAGCTTTTGGCAAACACGCTTATCGCTTAAAAAGCAGCAGCACAGATTTTAATGCCGAGTCTCCGACATGCAAAAGGCGAATAAAAATGAATAAAAAACCTCGGTACCTTCAGCGTGTCCCATTCTAAACACATACACCAAGCCCAGCAGCGTGTCCTCGTTTAATCTAATGGGTGCAAGAAAAATCTTAAAAAATAAAAAAATAATCCTTGTAATATTGATAGAAAAAAAGCGCAGGCCTTTTCCCCCTTTTTTTCGTTTTAACGCAACAGAGAGGAGGAGGAGGAGAGGAGGGAGCGGAGGGTGTTACGCTATCTGCCCCGTTGTCCAATCCCAAAGCTCGGCTCTTCCTCCTCCGGTATGAAGGGGGGACCGGAGCATTTTTTTTGTGAAGAACTGCAAGAAGCAAAATAAATGTGCAATACCCTCCTCCACCTCCTATGTATGCATTTAAAATAAAAATAATAATAATATATGGCTCTACCTTTTTGTGGTTCGTGCAACAAAAAAAAAGGCGTCAGTGCCAAAACAGCAGCAGCAGCACTCTGGGATGTGTGATGCCAGCAGACAAGAGTATATGTAAAATAAATGTTAACAAAAAATAATAATAAAAATAATAATAATAATAATAATAATAATAATAATAATAATAATAATAATAATAATAATAATAATAATTAAAAATGAGAGTGGAATCAACTGCAGCCTGAAAGAGGAAATTGCATGAATGAAATTAAATTTCTCCAACAAGNGAGAGTGGAATCAACTGCAGCCTGAAAGAGGAAATTGCATGAGTCCAATTAAATTTCTCCAACAACAAAAATATTACATGCATTTTATTAGCCATTTATTAGACATCATTAAAGTTTGAATTTGTAATTAAGGTTTTTAATCATGTGAATGAACGATATTTTAAATAATTGTTTTGGTGTTTTTTTTAAGCAGAGCTTGATGCAGATGCTGCACCAGCTTCTATGATTGGCTTTCATACGCCTCCTCGCCTGATCTCTGACCGTGTCATGGAGGAAAAACAAGACAGACCTCTTACTCTGAAGCAATTTTCTGGTTCTTAAAATGTTGTAGTCCAATAATAGTGTGAGGTACTCTCTGTGTGTATGGAGCACGTTGGATTTCAGAGAAAAGAATACGATTTAAATAAGCTACTATAACAAATATTAAAGTTTTTTTTAAAGTTTACTCTCACATCTGGAATCAGAAGAATCAGAATATCTTTATTGTCATTGTTTTACATCTCTGCATATTTGACAAAAGGTTTCCTTATGTTATCTGCGTAACCTTTCACAGAATGGTATGAAATGGTAATTTAAGTTGAAGTTTAGTGACTGAGGTACTAATGAATCTGATATAATGGGTATACGTAGACTATAAGATGTTTGATATCTTAATTGTTTTTAGTGTGTTGTTATTGAAATATTGCTTTTATATAGCTTTGTTATGTACTTAACTGTATTGTTCATACTCTGAAGCATTGGATTTCAGCGAAAAGGAGGCAATTTAAACACCATAACAGATACTTCAAAGAGAAAGTCTTTTATATTTTTACTCTCACATGGAAGAAGTACTCAGGTCTAGAGCTGGGAATTACATTGATTTTATTGATATCACAACATGAGAAGATACTGTATTTGATTATGGATAGGGATGATGAACCTGATATAATGTGTATAAATATAAGATGATAGTTGTAATGTTTTTGGTGTATCGCCATTGAAGTATGGCCTTTATATTATTATTTTTTGTGTACTCTACTGAATTGTTAATTGTTTTGTGATGTTTGTCATCACCTGTGGTTTGGATGGATGGTTAACCACAGCTGCCATCAACCTATTGATTTGCATGATGTATAAACTTGGGTGCGGCTTGGTGTAAATATGGAGGCCAAAAAAGTTTTTTATTTTTTGTTCCTCCACTTTTGAGTTTAGTTTAGGACATTACTTTCTAAAATCACATACTATTTCTAAAACTTTATTCATACAGTTAACATCTTATTCAATAAGTATATTCAATGTCCAAATATGAAAATGCTGTTTCAGTGACTTTCCGACTCTATGTGGATTAGAATATTAGTGGTGCACTAAGATATATTGAGCTAAAATAAGTCAAGAATAAATATACTGAGTCTATAAAATGCTGAAATTAGTCAATAAAATATCCACCAAACCTCTTTCAGATTTGTTTCTATGGCAACATAAACACACACCGGCACAAAAGCAGATGTGGGGATTTTACCAGGCACGTATTGTTTAAAGAAATCTGCAAATGAAGTGCATTATAAGCAGTACAGGATGATTCATTCTGTCAGGATAGCTCAGTTTCAGTTCCTTCAGTTGTGAGAATTTGTCTCTGCTGAGAGTCTGAAATTTAAGGAAATTCTTCATTAGTGGAAAAGCAGAGTCTTCTCGAGTATCTGAAACACATCTGGGTCTTATTGGCTCATAAATAAACCCTCACCAGCCATTTGTTTATTTCAGTATTTGGCTTGTTGTGCTATAAGCATCTGCCAGAGATTTTATATACAGGGTCATTAAGGACATCTGAGGCTCGACTGTTTACAGCAGCAAAATGAGATAAGGGAGAAGGTTGAGAGGTACACAGAAGGGATACTAAATATATTATGAAAATTGATTATCATTTGACAATTCTTGGCGCCTAGGTGGTGGTGTGTGGTCTGACTCAAAGAGCTGGACCACATCTGGGTGTTGATGATCTTTTAAACTGTAAACAGCTGCTAAAAATGGATGTTAAACTGTATATGTGAAATGATTCTGCGTGGCCTGTTTTTTCTGCAGATTTATTCAGGACATTTTGAAAATAAAAGAAACTATTTTTCCAGTTTTAAAAAACAGAATCGAATAATAAACAGTATGGCCCATTTCATGTGTGTAAGATCAGTGTTCTTGTCAAGTTTGTACACATCTCTGCATATTTTATTAATTAAACTATANTATTCAGGACATTTTGAAAATAAAAGAAACTATTTTTCCAGTTTTAAAAAACTGCATATTTTATTAATTAAACTATGGTGAAAGAAGTCCTCAGGTCTAGAGCTTGGCAATATCATGACATTTAATTAATATCATGACTAGATATCATATTAGATTATTGATAGTGTGATATAGTGATGTAGTATAAGCATTGTCTTTTGCTGGTTTTACAGGCTGCGTTATAGTAAAGTCATTAATTGCCTTTACACACTTTGTCATCATATTCACTATTCAGGTTCTGACCTTATACTTTTGTTGTTAAACTGTCAAATGAACACAATGGACAATAACACATACAACATTTTACTCTGAGATGTGGTGAAGTGGAAGCTAGCTAAAAACTAGCAATGGAAATACAAGAGGTTCAATCTGGCCCACTGGATAACTTTGTAGAGTATGAAAAATCCAGAAACGTAATCTCAGATTTTGCTGCTTCAGATGTTTTTACATACTGACCAGAATATTATTCAACATTTTACATTTTACATGTAGCATATGTGTTTACAGCAATAAAAACTCCCTAAATGTGCTTTATCCTGAAATTTGACGACTTTTCCAAAGTGGTTCAAAATGCACAAAAATGAAAATATTATGTTATACTTTTGGATAGGTGATACAATTTTTTGGGATTTTTGTTAAATGAGGAATTAATAGTTTTAATAAGATTATTGTGTTATAAATAGTAAAAGTAGTTATGACTATTTTTATGGTTTCATTAAGGTTAATTAATTATGGTTTATTAAAGTAGAGATATAATATTTATATTTATGATATATTACTTGTAGGTTATTGTGGAACGGTTTTACTAATTCTTCTCAATTCAGATCAAATGGACTGTATATGGCCCTTGAACTAAAATTAGTTTGACACCTCTGTTTTAGGATGATGGCAGGGAGGCTCGTCTGTTTGGGTGAACGCCCACTTCCACAGAGCAGAAGACAGATCTCCGCACAGAGTGATCCATCTTCTGTTATCTACCACAGACGATCTTCGGTGAGAACACGCACAACAGTCGCGCATGTTCATCGTGACCTTTCAGTGCGGCCGGCTGCTGCGGAGGCTGCACACGCATAGTCAGGTACGGCCGTTGAGACATAGGACAGTTAGAGGCGATTAAAACACCTAAAACCCACCGTAAATGGGTTTATCATCACACCATCCGTCTCTGTTGTCGCGTATATTATCGTGGATGGATTACTTTACTCGCATCGCACCAAGAAGCCTCACAACGCCCCGTCAGCAGCGGCCATAGCTCGGTCACTGACGCTGGAGGTGAGTCGGCTCGTCATCGGTTAGGCTAGGCTAGCTCCACGGCTAGGCTATGCTAGCTCCACCATNGCTCGTCATCGGTTAGGCTAGGCTAGCTCCACGGCTAGGCTAGCCCCACGGCTAGGCTATGCTAGCTCCACCACTAGCTTCATGGCTAGGCTAGGCTAGCCCACAACTAGTTAACATGCTAGCGTGTTGCGTATGTGAACATAGAGTACTGGTAGGTTTTGTGTCTAAAAGGTAATGTATTTTTAGGTTTTCACCTGCGGATGTTTGATATTAGCTCTATGCGGGTGGCTATGGTCAGTGGAAAATTACCAGTAATGTTCCTCTGCCCTGAAATAACGTCTATTTACAAGTGGCTTCATTAACGTTACCCAACGCAGTTTCATATTTCATAGCTGCATATTTTAATAAGTAATATAGAGTATTAATTACAAATGTAACTGATTAGCTTTTATATATTAGCTAACTGTTGTATAAGCGCTATACATTAAGCTGTTAAGTCTCCTAATATTGAGCTACCATGCTAACGTGAGCTCGGTAATGTTATGTAAGTACTCCGGCCCTTTAAGTTACTGAGGTAAAACGAGTAATACTGCTTCTGTAAATTTTTTTACGACTAAAAGCTCAGACTCTAAAATGTTATTAAAGTACTCCTTGTGAACATTCATTTCTTTTAGAGTATTATACCACACTATATGTTGTTATAATTGTTTTTAATTATTATCTAACACTTCTAAAAATATTTTAATGTTGTGGTTTATCATTTTGCATACATTTTTTGTATAGTCTTATAGTAGATTTATAGTAATATAACTGAATCACAAGTATATAAATGTGTCATGACTTACTGTAGTATTATAGCCCAATATAATGTTAATAATATTATAACTTTACTAGTCACAACTTTACTAGAGCAATGATTAAAAAGAGGAAAGAAGTAAAAACACAAGAATAAAAATAGTGCAATGTAAAAGTAACTAAATAGAACAAAGACAATGTAAAATAAAGTAAAGGCACAAATGTAAAAGAAGTGCAGTAGGGACAAATAGAAAAGCTAATTAAAAATTAAATTAAAGAAATAGGGTTTGAGCTGNAAATAGTGCAATGTAAAAGTAACTAAATAGAACAAAGACAATATAAAATAAAGTAAAGGCACAAATGTAAAAGAAGTGCAGTAGGGACAAATAGAAAAGCTAATTAAAAATTAAATTAAAGAAATAGGGTTTGAGCTCTCTTTTAAAAATATTTAGTGAACTGGCTCATTATTACATGTTTTAAAATCAAAATCATTTTAAATAGTTTTGGTATTTGTATAGTTATATCGCTGCATCACAAGTATCACAAGTATATGTGAATATCATGTTTTTATTATAATACACCATTTATTACAGTTGACATTTATTTAAGAACAGAGCAGTTGAAATGTTATTTTACATATACTCTTAATTATAAATGTAAGTACTAATTGCATATAAATACAGTGGAGTAAAAATACATGCTTCTAAAATGTAGTGTAGTAGTATAAAATGGTAAAATATAAAGTAACAGTCAGTTAAATTTGTACTTAAGCACCCGACTAGTTACCTTACACCTCTGATATTATGTAATTCTCGAAGCCGCCATAACATCTGTCATTTTTCTGCCCCCCCTCGACCATGGCTTTGGCAGTGTGTGATAGGACCGGTTTCTGTTCGAGGTTTCTTCCCATTAAAGGGGAGTTTTCCTTGACGCTGTTGCTGAGTACTCCCTCATTTGCTCATGTCGGGAGATCGTTGTGGGTCTTTGTTGATTAGAGTCTGGATCTAGACTTGAGGTTACAAAGAAATAGACTTGACTCATTTATTCTGCTACATTTTTGCATTTTTCTTTCCCGTTTCTTTGGCTTCAGCTTAAGTGAGTTGTAACCAGACACCTGTGCGCTCTCCCTCCGTCCCTCCTCTTTTCTCTCCCCTCTCCCTCCCTCCGTCTCTCCTCCTTCCTCCCCTCTCTCTCTCCATGTGTGCTTTTTTACAGAGTACTGAAACCTGCCTCTGCAATGGCAGTCTTTAATCACCAGGTGCTCCTTGCAGTCACCAGATCAAGGTAAGAAATCACCTGGCACTCTCGTCTACACCTGAAAAGATGATAAAATAAAAAACTGGCACAAAATACTGGATTCATAAGAGATGTTCTACATGTTTCTTGGACCATAGTGACAAACTGTGTGGTGTTTTTTGTACTAGAGCCAAAAATTCAGCCTCCATCTGTTTACATAGACTGAGTCCTACTGTAAGGCCTTTTCAGTTAATCCCATGACTCCAGTTAAACGTAAGAAGTCGGACACACAACAACGGCTGCTGCTGTAGTGGTTTCTACCGGTGTTTGAGATCAGAAAAGTGGGTTAACAGAGTACACAGCACATGATCGGTGTTATTTACCACAACCTTACAATTAGGTTCTCTTAATTCACGTGAGACCTGTAAGTGGAGCTGAGGCTTACTGTATTTTTAGGACTATTAAGTCGCGCTTTTTCATGGTTTTGACTGGTCCTGCGAGTTATACTCAGGTGCGACTTATATATTAAAATATATACAGTAATTTCAAATGTTTGTGCAGTCTCGGTACACTCACAGTCTCTGCAGTTGCGTTACAGAGCGTTTATCAGCTGCAGACAGTCTGTCATCAGAGGAGTACAGAGCTCTTAAATGTCATACATTGAGCACGATAGTCACTCTTTATGGTCTTGTCACACACTCCCGCTACACATTGTATTTCTCACACTGAAAAAATATAAACTATAATATATTGTATAGCTGCAGAATGACTGGCTGAAACTGCTGTGTCCTACTGTCTGACTTCGACCCTGAACACACCTGT
>JANJYP010082459.1:0-11886 GCA_024605115.1 Rastrelliger brachysoma | reverse complement strand
TCTTCAGTCATCTATATCTTTGCTGGCTTACCTTCACACACACACACACACACACACATACACACACCACAGAGGACAATACAACCTTGCTTTATCCCTCCAGTATTTTATTAAACACTTTTGCAATCTTGCGGAGAAATACAGAGAGGAAGAGGCAGAGGGGCTGAGAGGAAGAGAGAGAGGAGGGAGCAGACCTATTTTAGTGTGAGATTAAGCAGAGCTGTGTTGAAATAGAAACCCTGACTGACCAAGCCATGATCTGGGGACTTATTAAAGACTCTTATTAAAAAGTTAGGAAGGCCCTAAGAACCTTACAATAAGAGAGGGGGTGAGACAGAGGGCGGGGGGGAATAACACAGTAGAGGGGGTGATGCGTGAGGCGAAGAGAGGATTGAGTTTAGCTCTTCCTTCTTTTCTGTTTTCTCCCTCCCCGCTCATCTCTGCTGACTCCTCCTCACTCTCCAACCAGGTCAGCTAAATAAAGTCCATGTTTTTAGCCTAATTTCTGACAGCCTGAAGACTTCACACAAACACGTGGTACCGCACCACACACACCCAACGTGCATACACTCACGGACATCAAGTGCCGGTTATAGATTTCAGAACAAATCCTTTTTTCACCCCTATATTGCTTGGCAGTGGTGGTTGAGCATTACACAGGGCCGGTGCAGGCTCATTTGGTTCTGCACAGCCCTGTGTAACAGCAGAATATCCCGCAGAGAGCAGAGGGAGGGCTGTACCACCTGCTTATTGATCAGTTAAAAGATAAGGCTTTGCTAGAACTAAACATCTGACGCCAAGGGGAATGTTGGCGTAGACCTGCCTTTCTACATTCCCCAGGGATGCGGATCGAAAACCACAGTGTGTGTCTGTGAGTGTGTTTGTATGAGATATGACATTAAACAATCAGTGAGAACAAAAAAAGAAGTATAGCATATGTACATTTTCCTTCATTGCTTGTCCCTCTTTCTCCATCTACACTAAATACTACATATCAGCGCTTTGTCCTTCAAACTAGACCAGGCAGGAAGCATAATGGAAACCATGGCAACGAGACAGCAAACAGACAGCACTGCTTAAGCTGAGTGAGGACGGATGGATGTATGGATAGATGGGGCTTTCTGAAAGGACAGCTGAAGGGGAGATGAACTGAGGAGGTATGTGGGCGATAAAGAAAAATCTGTTTCTCAGCACTAGTTTTCAATACGTTCTCCCCGTTAATGTATGTGTTTGAATAACACATGGACATGGACACACACACACACACACACACACACACACACAAGCATATTGTGGGACTTCATTTTCTTGGCAGATCTGCAAGACTTTGAGGCACAATGTGAGCTGGTGATTTGGTTTAATAAGGGCTCTGTGGGTTTTTCCTTTACAATTTCCAATTCTCAGCTATCAAAGTTAGTCATTAAACATGTACAGCCCACAGATTTCAGCTGGACGCAAGCCAGGGAAAAGCATGCTGATATTCCCAGTCACGAAGGTTCTGACATAAAGTCTATTTTGTGAACCTTAGCTAACAGCATGTAGTGGCTGGCATTAAGGTTTCCTCAGATGTTAGGCTGCTTTCCTGCGGCAGTAAGCTGGAATTATAATGTCAAATTTAAAACAAACGTCATAGAAACAAACGTACAAGGACTAATGTGAAATTATTCTAATTTATTCCAGGCTTAATCCCTCATAATATCCCTGGTAAGTAGCTGTAAGCAGGCAGACACACCTACACTATAGGCAATAGTGTGTGTGTGTGTGTGTGTGTGTGTGTGTGTGTGTGTGTGTGTGTGTGTGTGTGTGTGTGTGTGTGTGTGTGTGTGTGTGAGAAACTGATTGAGAGTGCAAGTCCCCATTCTCTTGATAAGCCACCGCGAGGACCATTCCTTTCTTATTGGGACAGATGAAACAAACTTGTATAAACAAATAATAAATTGTAGCATGTTTTAGCATAATATAGTCAAATTTACATGTTCCTTAACCTGCCTTGTTATGTATAAAATTTGAGTTAGTGTTACAGTAAGCATGTTTCCTCAAATAATAAATACTTACTAGCATTGAGGAGGCCAGAGGGTTTCAAACACATGCTTCTCTGAATGTACTTCATTCCTCAAAGAATAACCATATACAACTAAATATGATGTTCACTGCATAATAACACTGCATAAAAAAATCTACCAATCTATAGTTATTTAGAAATAGAACTGCAATTTGAGAAAATCTTTATCATGTGGCAGTTTTTTGTTTTTTTTTAATCCTACATGCTTGGAAGAGCAGCAGTAAATTTTGTTAAACAACCTGGGTTTTGCATATTTAATAGAAACATATTAACATGGCTTACCACTATAGCTGCAATGTAATGCGAATACATGAGAGGCATAAATTGGGCTTTAAAAAAACTCATGACTTCTTCAAGTGTTTCAAAGATATAAACTTGAACTTGGAGCCTGTTTAAATCTAAAGTAAACGTGTAGCATGCTTTACATTATTAACTATAGCCTGTGTATAACCTTAAAAGTTCAAATTTAGCATGTCAATTGACAACATTTTGTAGCGTTATCTTAATAAACCAGAACCTGCAGCATGTTGTAGCCAAATAAATTATAAGCTGTAACCCGTTTCATGACATTTGTTAAATTTTAACATGTAAATAAACACTTAATAACATGCGTTAGCTTAATAACCATGGCTGTATAACATTTTAGCCTAATAAATGAGCATGTTTAAGCTACGACTGTAGCATAGCTTAGCTGAGTTACCTTAAACTAGCTATAGCCTCTGTTGCGGTACAATTTAGCTTGATAATGTTGGAGTTTAATATAGTTTGTATGTTTAGCTTAACTTCATCCATCGTCCATCTGAAGCTCGATACAAAGTCAAAGCCCTATTGCTGGATTTAAATTCATTGCAGGTGCAGTTTGGTCAAACACCTTCCGGCAATTAACTTGGTCATATGATTCACCATTTCACAAACCACAGACACAGCTGACAGCTAACTTGAGTTGGGGGCCAAACATATCCATGGTTAATTCACTGATTAAATCTCTTTTCTACCTGAGCGCCTGCAGACCTTTCAGCTTGATTGACGTCTCCCTCACTCTCTGCCTGCACCTCTATCACTCTTATTTCTCCATATTACAGTCACTGAAAGTTCTAGACAGCAACTATTTATAAAGCTCTACATAATTTACATGAATAAATTTTAATACCTTCATCACTCCTATAGGTGCATTGAGTTACATAGGTGACCTCAAGGGCATTCATTATTCTATCATAGGGCTGCTCAACTTCAAACTGTGATTATGTCTAATGAGGATAATTCACTGTAAAACACCTATGTGGGTGTAGAAGACAGGACGTCTGAGGCCAATTTTGGCTGTGGACTGCTAACAAGCATGCAACCATTTCTATGACAAAATTGTCTTCATCCATGAAGAAGGTGTTTTTCCTTCAGTCTGTAGCTCTCCAGACCATTTTGTGCAGACTAACACTGCCTCAAACATATCATTTTGACATTTCATTACACTTTTGCAGATGCTACATGTGGACAATTTGCTCCACCCATTATGCAAAAAAATGACAAGCTACACAACTTGAAAGTGCATAAAAATGATGGAGACTCTTTGAGAAATTGTTTTTTTTTATATGCTGGTCCCAGGCCTTGACAACTAGTACTTGCAGAAGACACCCTTAAATTAAATAGATATACCATTTATCATTAACTCTGACCATCCTTCAGATTGAAAATGTCATGTCCTGCTTTCTTAACAGTGTCTGTTAAATGGCCTACTTTATAATCATGCACTGTTTACATGAATGAAATTAAACCATTTGCCTTTTAAAGTTAATTACAAGGTGTAGGTAACATCATTGCTGAAGGTGTTCTTCTGAAATGCAAGCCACATCAAAACACACCCACTGTGCTTGACAGTTGTACAGTACAATAGGCCTAAATGTCCAACCAGGTCCGTCACAGTTTGATGAATTTTGCTGACATTGACTGACAGTCAGTGCTGTCCTGATGGATTCACAGGGATCACAGAGGAGGTGAGAGATAGAATACTATAATGCACTGCTGCTCTGACAGATACAAAGACTGAAAAATGGCCTGTTTTGGTTTCTGTGTTGTCAAAAACAGTAGAACATAATTCTCTAATATTTTCATTTGTACCTTTAATTTAATTCCAGCGTCATCAACAATCTTTAATCTCACATTTTCACCACCTGTCCTTGAGTAAACCATTACATGGTGTTCATTTTTTCCCCACACGCCCATAAAAAGAACTTGTTCACTATCTTAATATGCTTACCCTGAATTGTGACTTGATGTATGCGCTCAAACACTGAAAGCTACCGGTGTCAGAGCAGCTGGGGAAGACTGATGTAAACCATTTCATCTCATCTCATTTCCACATCCCCTAGTCTCCCTCTGCTTCTGCAATCTTCCTTCCCCTCGTTCCCTTCATTAGATTGCACCCCTCTCCTTGTTGAAAGACCGACAAGAAAGCTGGTTATTCAAATTTAAATCAACACTGACAGAGAAGCAAATGTAAAAAGAGAGAGAGGGGTAAAGAGAGCTACAAAGCTTGTACCTGACGTTGTTAGTATTAATGTGATTCCACTGCAAGGGATGGGATCGATGCAGTCAGATGAGGGACTGTGTTAACATCCTAATCTCTAATAGCATCACAGCAGCCAGACTATAAAAACCTCTACCAGTTCAACCATGAGCACAAACACACACTCAACACGCACACACAGGAACAGATCAGAGGATAAGACAGACGGAGAGGACATGGGGAGCCATTAGAGGAAGACCTGTATTGTGTGTTGAAAGAGAAAACCCAGATAGCCTTGATGACCCCATGCCAGACTCTTTCTTCACTGTGGTTCACATAACAGAAGCACAGTTCTCAGGAAAATCCCTGAAACATGTAAAATATGCCAAGAATATTACATTACAGGCTGTTTTGACTGGAAAGTGTGCTCATTTTCTCTCTATAAATCACAATTTTAAGCTTTTTTTTTTTTAGTTGAAGCATGACTCTCAGTCTAGCATTGTGTGTCTATTGCAGACATTAGCTTCAACATTATGTCTAATTTAAGCTGCACTACACCAGGTTTCTGTGTCAGGAAGAAAATGGTGTTTTATCAGCCTACTTAGGTCAGACAAGACTGCAACAAAGAAGAACAACCCCACCCTTCCTGAGCGCTAAAGGTTTGCCCTATTTGCTAAAAATAAAATGTAGTTCCAGGTATACTCAGTGGGGAGAGATCTTCTTCGCAGTGCACAGGAAGTGACAAATTTACACTAACAAGTGAGATGCAAAACTTACAGAAAGGAATGGCTATATCAAGAGGAAAGTGTACCCATGTCTAAAACTTGTTTCCATTCTCCTTATTACATGTCTTAGTCAGGATTTGTGTTGATTCGCCATTGGCACTCATATCGCTAAGGTTACTCCCTGACCTAAAAAGAGGCTTTCCATTGTCTCCTGGCCTTTATGAAAAGCTTTTGTGTTGATCAAAGTTAGACAAAGGCAAAAAAAAAAAAAAAAGAGGAAGCCATATTTATTTCTCCATGGGGCCCCATTGCTTTAAAACATTCCAAATCTAATTTTGGCTCATTAGTAAACCTCTGGAGTACTTTTGTCTCATACTGCAGACACAACCTCCGAGACTTGCATGTGTGCGTGTGTGAGACAGCATCTTTAATTACCCAGGTAACACAGCCAGATGCTCCATCACTCTAGCAATGGCACTGATTAAAAGCAGTAAAATATTCATTTCAATCAGACACCCACATGCCACATGTATAATTAATGCACAGCGGAAGGACACAGCAACTTTTACCACAACCGCACACACATTTTCATCACCATATTCCCTCTACATGCCGTAACCAGCTGCTGCATGTGTATTTATATGTGTGTGTGTTTGTGTTTGTGTCTCAGGGAGGATCCGAGAAATGGAATTGTGGATGAGCCACTTTGAGCAACACTCCACAGGGAGGTCAGAGGGTAGCCATGCTGCATTCTGGGACACCATTCAGCCACCTACACAGCAGATGTGTTAGGTTGCTCTTTCAGTGCCCCGACTCTCTCTGGGAGTGTTTTTGTTGAGAAAACAGCATCTTGAGTTTGCCATATAGCGCGCTTTCTACTTTCTCTGTTGTGGGTGTGCTGCCTTTACTGCTCCTTCTCCTACTTTTCGACACTAGCTGTACTTGTCAATAACTTGAAATACCTGCAAGCAGATTGTCAGAGGTGTTAGAAGTGGTCTGATGTCTCTAGTGGGTGGGAGAATATACAAACACAAAACAATCTGAGACTTAAGGTGAAGTTGCAGACATAGACATCTGATTTCTCACTTCGTGCAACAGATTCCTTCTACACCCAAGGCTACACACGACACAGAAAAGGGACTTTCCCTTTCAGCATTTGTGCAGAAATATGTTCAAATGTTTGATTCAAATGTAAATCATACCAAAAGGATGCTCTCTTTTCTTTTCTTCTCTCCTGTCAATCCCCCTGGTTCCACTTTGTCTATTTTCTATTTCTGTCCTTTCAATCCATCTGACTGCTGTGTCTTTGTTTTCCTTGATTAAGCCCTCTGTCGCAGCATTGTTTAGACTCCAGCAGTAGGCTACAATTACTCAGTGCAGTATGTGTGTGTGTATGTGTGTGTGTGTGTTGTATCACACTCATTACAATTACCTCTGGGTGTTAGTGTGTCATCTGTTGCCTGCTCATGTTCCAATTTCTCTCTGAGTGGTGAAGGAGTGGCATCCAGATGCTTCAGTGTGCACAAAACAGTGTGACCAGGAAATGGGAAGTCACTGTTCAAACGAGTGGGAGCTGAGTCTCCAAAAAAATCCTGGAAAAGGTTAAATCTGTGAAAGCAGGGATAGCAACACCTTTATACATTTGCACTGAAACTTGGCATCAGCAAGAGAAAGTAAGAAGGCCCATGTGCTAAAAGGTTATAGATGTTGCTGTAATGCTCTTTTAGTACAACAAGATAACACTGACTATAGGATTGATCCTGTAGTCAACAAGCTAGACTCTTGTAACAATTGGCATGCATTAAAAGAGCCTGGCTGAGAGGCAGACTGATGGGGATTCTATAGGCTTTTATTTGATTATGACTGTCTTGCTTGGTATAATCTTGTCTATGCAGTTTCCAAACATTACATCTGTCTGATCAGCTGTAAGAGGCCAGTGAGAAATTCTCCCTAGGAGCCTGGCATCAGTGAGTAATTGCTGTAGCTACCAAACACACACATAAATGTATATATGAGCACTAAAGAATGAACTGCTTGGTGCATCAGTCTCCGTCTATACACAGCTTTCATCCACTGCTAAATTGGTTGGTGTGACAAAAGGCTTTTTGATGTTCTTATGCGATGTCACACAGGCTCATCATCTCCTCTTACTCTCTCACACACAGGGACATTATTCAATTGTGTTCCCCTAATCCTCATTTCAGTTGATGACACATGAACATCTTTGATCTGTTTGAATTTGAGCAGATCTTACAATAAAAAAAAGCCAAAATAACACAGTATTTCTTCAAACGCTTTTATTTTTTGGGGGAGGGGGTGCTGCTTTGGTTATTAATATGTAAAATACAATATTCACTTTGGCTCTAGATTGCACATTGTTATAAAAATCCTATTACTGCCCACTCACTCTAACACACCTGTATACACTGACTATGATAAAGAACTACCCTGTTAGCAATAAAATAAGGCTTCTGTTGATTGTTGACTGATGTTTCATAAGCTGATGCAGGCTCAGCTTCTAAGAAGCATGACACAAATAAAATAATTTATCCCAAATGAAAACACAGTAGTACCCTTTTGATTTCACAGTATAACAAGTGTGCTATTTGTTTCAGCGTACACAAACACGCATACACGAAAGATGAACCACACACAAAAGATTACCAAGATATGAACCATAACTGCCCTCCCTTCGTCATCGAGCGACTGTGCTCGCAGGCTGTTGCTGTAAATAAGAATGTTTTCTCAGTCAACTTGCCTTGTTAAATAAGATTTTGACAAAATCCCATGAAAGATTTCTCAAAGCCTGACGATGGATACTGGCATCGCTGTGCACAAAATGGCATTTTCAAACCTGCAAACAAACCCAGCATAAATTTACACCATTAAGTCCCTCAGGCTAGAGAATGTGTAAGTGTAGTGTGTGGCATGAGAATACAGCAGTCATAATGAGAATGTAGATGTCCTCTGCCTGCCATGGACGAAGCCTCCAACATGCACACACAAAGTGCTTACTCTCGTCTGTTGCCGTGTGTCGATGAATAATGCACATATTAATCTCGCAATGTATGGAAGCTTTGCTAATCAATTCAGCATTTCCCCATCCGAGGTTATCTAATTAATGTGGCATCTTTGTAGTCACTCGGCATGGATAACATTCTCGGAAATTCAGTCAGTAGTAGTTGCAGTAGAAAGAAAGGCGAAGAAGAGTCAGTGAACTATTTGTTTTTGTTGGGTTTTTTCCATAATTTTCTTTTCTCATGATCCGCAGCTCTATATTCAGTCTTTAATAGAGCAACAGGGATGAACCCTTACCACCTGTGCACCCAGTGGCTCTAAAATTTAAATAGACAAAAAGATACAAAGTCTTTAAGCAGCAGTAAATAGTCAGTGATTCTGCAAATACACCAGCTGACCAGCAAAGCAATCACTCACTTGTCAAACCAGTCTGTGAAAAATGAAAAGTTTGTGGGGACTTATCATCCCTGTCAGCTGGTGCTTTGCAACCCGTGCTGTCCCTCAGTGAGAACAGGGGGCACTACAGCTTTATCTGTGGCTGTGACTGAGTCTGGACCTTTGCTCTCTTGCTCCACATTCGGAGAAGAAGGAAGTATATTTTGGGCAAGCAGAGCGGCAGGCAGGTTGGCAGGGCTATGGGGAAGGGGCCTGAGTGACCCCCCCGGCCCTACTCTTCCCTGGTCATTAGCCTTTTCCAGTAACACACGGACGCTCTTGGAGAAGACAGAACGTGGGTCATTGGCAGGTAGAGCGGGGCAGACACAGCTTTCCCTCAACTCCAGGGCCTGGACGGAGACAGATTGAAGAACAGACACTTTCACATAGGAAAAATAGGACTTACTCAATTGAAAAAAAAACCATATATATATATATATATATATACACACACACATACATACATACATATTTATATGTGTGTGTCAAGAAAGCTTGACAGCAAACGGAATATAGGATTGCTGCATATCCTGTAATAAATGGCTGTTGGTTTGGTGGAGAGCCTTTTATTATGTTTGTATGCAGCAGAGTTTCCACTTGTGTACTGTAATCCCCTCAGGCCCACCAGACCTAAGCATTAGGGAATTTGATTTTTAAATGTGTTTTAAGTTTAGATGTTTTTTTAAACNGTGTGTGTGTGTGTGTGTGTGTGTGTGTGTGTGTGTGTGTGTGTGTGTGTGTGTGTGTGTGTGTGTGTGTGTGTGTGTGTGGTCGAGAGTGAGGAAGTAAGTGTGTGTGTGTTTATGACGGTGAGGCTGGTGACCAGAGCAGAGAGTATGAAGTTCACAGTCACATTATAGCAGTGAACATAGCAGTGCAATGTGTGTACACTTTAGGCTATTTGTCGGTATATGAACTTCTTAAGACCCGAGATCCAACTACGCCTCTGCAACTAACTGCAACTAAAAAAAAAAACCTTGGCCTTCAGCCCTAACAACTTTTGTGGCGGAAACGCTGATGCAGTATCGTTATTATCAGCTTCTTGTTCTTTTTACTTTGTGATAAGTACTTCTACTGCATATTTAATCAAAAAGTAGCTGTGAACTAAAATGAATGAGACGAAAGAGGAGAATGAGATAGACAGAGAATTAGGAAGAAAGAAAAAAAAATCCAAAAAGGGCCAGAGACAAACAAAGACAACAAAGACAATGATACAGAGATAAACAGATGCATTGTGCTAAAGTAAAGGAAACAAAATAGGACATGCAGAAAGATAATGAAAGATAATAGAAGATGTGACACCTCTGTGTTAAATCAGTCAGGTTGGAATTCACTGCAAACACCAGTCGGCATTTAGAGACTGTCTCACACACCCACACACAACCAACTCATTAATCTCTCACTTAGAATTACCTACAAGACTCTGAGCACATACATGCACTCGGCCTCCCACTCAACAGGCTCTCCCTCTCATGCTACCGGTGGACTTAATGCGCTTTGCTTAAGGATGATGAGCGCACTAGTGGAAGCAGAGTGCCCTCAGAAGAGTTGGGTTAAGTGGCTTGATGCTGTCACCTTTTCGCAAGGTTAAAAACATCACATTATGCATCACTTTCACCTGACCGGGCACAGCTGTTAACTGGTTCATATGTGCTGCTACGCTGGATTGAGCAGTTTGGTGTGAAGAGGGTATTATAGATACCACAGCCAGAGTTTTTCCATGCACAAAGCAGGCCGATGAATCCCCAAAACAACAGTCTGCATCACTTCGCTGCCTGTGGCTACATCCTGGCTTCACCAGCAACTGCTGCTAGAGGTCAATCTACCACACAGGGTTTCAGTATGGCGGACGTGCACAAACATATAACACACATGCATGTGTGTGCGCGCACACACACACGTGTACACACTCAACAACACAGGCACCTGATGGACAATTAGTGGTTTAACCATCTGTTCGTCTTTTGTGCTCGGAGCATCTGACAGTGTACCAACAATCCAACTCAAGCTCAAGGTTAAAGTCGCTGCTGCCTGATACATTGTTAATCTCTCTCTCTCTCTCTCTTTCTCTCTCTCTCGTACACATGAGATGTAATGACTGTGGATGCTGACGCTACCATAGCAGTTGCTGTTTTAACCGCTTGTTGAATTCTCTTCTAGCCTTAAGATACGATTGATTGTCTCACAACTGTGTAGGAACATGTATGAGCCTGTGGGATCGAGCTGCTACTGCAGGGCTGTTTTCTTTCAGGTCCTCAGCTCAAAGCCTCCAAGACATTAAGTTAAGCAGGCCCCAGCGCAGCAAAATGTTTTTTCCTGTCTTCCTAAAACCCTGAATCTTTTCCTCTCCTCCCCAAGTCTCTGCTTCCTCTCTGTCCTCCACTCCTTATGTCTGCAGGTGGATGTGCATCTCTCAAGACAATTCATTAGCTTCATTAAAACTCCTTCCTAAGGCTCCCAAGCTGCACTGATTCTCCTAAACAATAGACAGGTGTCGGGCTATCTTCAAAAGGGGATCAAATTATCTTTCACTTTAGACAAACACATGAATCAAAGCTATAGAAATATGTTTACTTGCATAATTTAGGTAAGAAGTGGCATAATAAGGTCTTTTGTTTGTCAGTGTGTACCTGTGGTACGAGGCGGTCCAGTTGAGTAATTCTGTTTCTGTGTGACGGGTGTGTGGAGAGCCACTCAGGGAGGGTGGGCTGTCCACTCAGCTGGTCTCTGAGTTCCATTTGCCGCCAGAAGACAGGGCCTGCTCGCACATCTGCACACGCCTGGGAAGGACACACACACACCCTGACTTAGAAACACACATGCACAGTATGGCATATCTCTGTCTTAAATTGATAATCTTAACTTATAACATATATTTAGGCTGGTTAAATTTGACAATGGTGCCCCCTAGTGTCCTGTTGGGAAATTACAGAGCATGAGAGCAGCAACTATTTTAGAAGAGTATAATTAGCCTACAAAAAGTAAGATGTGCTTAAACAAGGCTTTGATCAACATAACTACTCCAAAAAAAAAAGCTGATCTTTAGTATTGTCATAATGTGTTGAAGGAGTACTCCATAGATTTCGTATATGATTTGCACAAATGTGCGGAACCAAGAAACAGACTGAAAAAACAATTGTCACAAC
>JANJYP010082449.1:0-11806 GCA_024605115.1 Rastrelliger brachysoma | reverse complement strand
GATGGTAGGGTGTAATGATACAAGGCCGGCTGTCTAGCTTTAAATGAGACTATTGGAATTGAGTTGAGACTAAGTTCATTTTACTACCTTCTCTAGGAACTGAAGTGTTCAAAATGAACATCAGCATCATTTAATTAGAGAAGCATATGAAGAGCAGGGGAGTTTTTGTTCATTCTACTTTGTTGTAGCATTATTCAGATGACCTGGTAATGATGCTGCAAGCTGTCGTGCGGGCGATGAGTGAATTAGCTGTGGCGTCCCAGCTGAGGTTTTCTGCTCGTGAGTGTTGCAAGAGCCTTGAGACAGTCTTGTTTTAAGCCTGCTGTATGAAAGTCGAATAGTGCCATACATCCAAAGAAGAGCAGACTATGATTTGCACTTGTAAAACTGTAATTCAAAACTTGTGAAGAGGCATTTCAGAGTTTGCAGTTGAATCTTGCAGACGGTCTTCCATTGACATAACCGTAAGGGGCATCTGTTCTACCACATATATCCAGAAGGTGGCAGTGTTTCAACTGTCAAACTAAGATGTTCTTTCAGTTGTGAATTAGTAATTAGTTTGCAATTGTTTTGTGCACTTTTGCACGTCAGAAATTACAATTACAAGATTCATATTTGCAAATTGTGAATTACTTTTTTACAAGAGCACATCATAGTCTGTTGTTCTTTGGATATATGGCACTATTCTACCTTCATACTCCTCACTGACTGACTGCTAAAACAAAATCATACTTAAAGTCGCTATGTGCAGAATTAGTGATAGGTAACTTGACTTACAGGAGATGGTGTGATATGAGAAAAACTGTGGTTAATTTAGCCACCCTACATTTTATATTTAAGAAACNGGAGATGGTGTGATATGAGAAAAACTGTGGTTAATTTAGCCAGCCTACATTTTATCTTTAAGAAATGAGTTGGAGGAGTTTTTGAAAGGAAAATCAAATCACTTTTTAAATTTCTGCTCATTATTTTTTGCTGTTTAAAACAGCGCAACGTTTCAGATTCAGAGTGTTGGGTGGAGGTGTGTGGGGACGTTTATTTGTGCTGTTGAATGTAGCTGCTGTGAAACAATCATTAAATAATGTGTTGTTGATCTGACTCACCCTCTCTCCCCACTATTCATCCACTCAATCACTCCACAGCAGTGTCTTGTAGCTGCTCTCTGATGAAGCAACTTGGTCCTCCATTCAGTGTTTTGGAATTTATAACAGGGAGGCGAAGTAAAGTAATAGTATTGAATGAGAGCAGCAGCGGCTAACGTTAGTTGAACAAAAACAGCAGAGCCTCGGTTGATTCAGTCATTTAGATGCAGTAATGGTCTGCTTACTTCCAACACCTTTTAACTATTAATTGGCAGTACAACTAACAGAAATCCATCATGTGAATAAATGTGAAAAAATATTTTTTGAAAGTTGAAATATTTCCAATTTGTGCATATTCTGGCTCACTATGGGTTAAGTCATCAAACTCCTGTCTCAAAGAAAAAGGTTTTTTTTAATAAACACTAAGTGTGTGTGTGTGTGTGTGTGTGTGTGTGTGTGTGTGTGTGTGTGTGTGTAGGGTTAGAAAGGAGAGAAAGAGAATTTGAGATAGAACTGGTGATAGAATTGTCACAACTCATCAAAATAAGCTGATTAGGTTAAATTGTTGCAGCAGTCTCTTTTTTCAGTAAGTAAAAGTATTTTTAGGAATTAATGAAAGAGTGTAACTACTTTTTAATGTCTTAAATCTCATTTTCTGATACAGCTGGAGGTTTAATGTGAGGATGATTAGTTCAGTGAAGACTCAGACTGACACTTTAACATTGACAAGGCAGTGTCAGTCTACCTTTAAAATAATTCCAATCTCAAATTGAGTTGGGGGACACTGTATCTTTTATATAGTAGTGGGCACATTTTCCTTCAGAATAGTCTAACTGTGATATCTTTACGATGTAAACTGGATGAGTTATTAAAATTCGGAGGGAATTCATTCTGTACTGTGTGTTCACACTGCCATCTAGGGACTATGCATAGGGGCCTTCACATAAGTATTTTAGTTATTTTATATAAATTATTGATCTGCTTCTGTTGCTGATGTGATAGATCACTCTGAGGTTTTAGAATTGATTTGCTTTTGGATTCCTTATCTAGTTAACCCTTAAATGCATTGGTGGGGTCAGAAATGACCCCAGAGATTGTTTTTTAAAAATATATCTTTGTAATTTTACACTTTTATGGTTTAATCTCCCATGTATTCATCAAATACATGGGAGATTTACTTGGCTTTACATGAGGCAATTTAGATAGGTATCAAATTATTATATTTTTAAGTTATTGCATTTTTTGTATCAGTACCACACTTTTCTAGCCAGCTAGCTTAATTATTTTAAGCTACCACACTCTCAATAGACTTCGTCTTTGTGTGTGCCAATCAGTGAACAGGATTGAATGCGGTGGCATTGAGTTCCACCGCATTGAGTGTTCCAGTTTGAGTTTCTGGTGTAGTTGGAGCAGCATCATGAAGCAATATACGTATTGTGTTGTTAACAATTCCTGAAATGAAGAATTAAAGCTAGAACAAGAAGACATGTTATCTAGGGGAAAGATTTTATTGGCCTACTTCACATGGATGTTGTGACCAAGATGTGTGATTGATCAAAGCTGAAAATACCCAACGTTTCCCAATGGAAAGTGGCCAGACGCTGTCCATGAAGGAAACAATGTGGAAGTGGATGTTTAACCAGGCTATATGGGGTCAAAAATGACCCCAATCATTTTCTATGGAATTATAAAAGGTTAACTCTAGGATGCTTTGATTTTTATCACACGCCCAATGCCTGGGACAGAGATGTTTTGCTGGCCTAACATCCCCTGATTTACAGGGTGTCATTATGTGTAATATATAGATAATCTACATCACAACATGTATTACTATAGTTTCTTTCAGGATATACAACAGTGAGTTTTCCATCTTTGAGCCAGAACACAACATCATATTGTTATTAGCATCACTGGGTCTACCTGAGCATAAACACAACAGGCACTTTTTATAACCAGCACACACAGAAACTTATGGTGATTATTGAATTTGTATCTGTAGAGTCAAATCAATTCAAGTTATCTAAAGGAACTAAGAAAGACAACACATATAATAACAATATAATATCATAACAGCATAAGAAAAGAACAAGAGCAACAGATCAAAGTAGGAGCTTCTTCCATGGCTAGGACCAGCACCTGGGGGGCTGAGCTGCGTTGGCGGTGGTCTGCGCTCTCTGAGTGCTTTTCTACTTTTAGTCTGCATTCATATTTTTGTTGTTCAATGAAAGAATTTGTATACAGTTGATACAGTTTGTATAAATTACCGTGAACTTTTAGTTCATTTAAAAATCAGTTAAGATAAAATATCTCTGTGCAATAGCTCTGATGTTAGCTATTGCACATTAGTTATTAGCTAATATACAGCAGCTAATATTAATGTAGTCTTTTATCTGTATATTTATGTCACAAATGTTCCTGGGAAGGCCAAAGATAAATTTCCACTGAAGTGGACAATAAAGATTCTATTCTATTCTATTCTATTCTATTCTATTCTATTCTATTCTATTCTATTCTATTCTATTCTATTCTATACAAAGTCCTATGGAAAGTTTCAAATTTGGAATATTTCCAGAATTCGATAACTTCAAAAATAAATTCAAAAGCTTTTCTCTTCATGCTGTTATTTCTGTGTTATGGATCAAATTAAAGTCAGGAACAGTCTGTCAGCAACAAACGTAAACATAATTCTATTTTTTCCAGCGATCAAAAGACACTAATAATATACTGGGATATTAAATAATGAATTCACAATCAGATCATTAATAAATAATATGGATGCGCTCTGTCAGCAGAAACCGTTGTTGTGCCTTTAAGCAGGAAACACTGGCATCAACACACACACGGCAGCTTTTAATTGATGTGCAGGTGTTTGTGGAACAGATAACAGATGTTCATGATCCAGCTGTGCTGTCAGTAGACACGCACAATGTTTATAAAAAATATATATAGTTCCTCATTTCTTCTCTCCTTGCTCGGTTTCTTTGCATCCACATGAGAGGATTTAATACACAAGTGAGGGAAACATGGACGTAATTTAAGACATCTGATCAGTCATAATTATTGCTTGTGTAAAGTTATTTTATATAGTCTTGTTCCAGTTTTGACTCTGATACTTAACTAATTAGTGATGTTGTGTTATTAATGTAATGACATGCTGAACTAGGACTGCTGGTAAGACCATGTTCACTGGGTATTTTATATACAATTCATCATGTTAGAATCACTACTGCCTGATCGCAGCAGTTGATTGAAATATCTTTTGTGTATAAAACTGAATCCTCCTTAGAGCATAAAAGCAGCTGTTTTTAGGAAGTTCCAGACATATTCTTCCTCCGGGAAACAAAAGGATGAATAATCCTCAGAGGTTTGAATGTGAAGCATCTTCCACACACCCCAAATCCTGCCTGTCTTTGCTAGTTAATAAAGAGCTGACAGCCTCCCTTCCACAGTCTGGTCATCACCTAAGCTGACTGAGAATCTGCCCCACTTTGTTGGATTTTCTCTCTTTTTTTATGTCTTTACTTGCCTAAAGCATGCACCTAATTTGAACTTTTTTCTAAAATAAAGCTTCAGTTTGCACCTCAGTATTAAACTATTTCTTTTTATGGTAGTGTTTTATAGTGGGTTTTTTTTTTGTTTTTTGGTTTTTTTTTTAAGTTTCGTTATCCAGCCAACATTAGCAAAGTCTAGTTTAGTAAAGTCAGAGTGGAAAAAGACTTCTGTTCATTTATAGCCATAACTCAGCTAAGCAGGAATCATCAGACTGTACTGGAGCCCAACTCCATTCACTTACATGAACAAGCAACTTGATATACACCATTCCACCATCCATTTTATTTTTTTACTTTCAGCCTTACTGAAGTACTAAATGCTAACTGCTGTACCAAGACTGACAGTTACAGTATTTTATTTTATTTTATTTTATTTTATTTGTCAGGAACCAGCATTAAACCCAAATCTACATGGTGCAATAGAAGTGTTTTGGATATACAACTATACCTCAGTTCAACTGTGCAATGTGTGTGCGTGTGTGTGTGTGTGTGTGTGTGTGTGTGTGTGTGTGTGTGTGTGTGTGTGTGTGTGTGTGTGTGTGTGTGTGTGTGTGTGTCAATAGTCTTATAGGAAACTGTATGACCTTCATTAGTGGATCACTGTAGCCATAATGACACAATACTCTAAATGTCTGATGTGTTTTTTTGAAACCAGTCACTTTGAAGTTTTTAATGTCTTTTTTTAAGATTTATTTAGAATTGTGTCTGTGACTGTGGTAAAAGAAATTACACTTGAAGACATAACAATGATTCTTAATGCAATATTTCAAAATGATGGGGTATCCCAAAACTTTTTTCCACTGTGTGTGTGTTTGTGTGTGTGTGTGTGTGTGTGTGTGTGTGTGTGTGTGTGTGTGTGTGTGTGTGTGTGTGTATTCTCACTTAAAATATGCAATTGTTTGTATACTTATTATTTATTGTTCTTTATTCTGTCTTTATGATCTTCGATGTTTTACTGCCTACTTGCTGCAGCAATAATGTAAATTTATATATAAATAAGGATCTAATCTTATCTATAAATATACCATTTTATATTATACTATTCCAGAATAAGCTACAGCTAATTTTTTTCTGCAGTCCCGTGGCAGATCACAGGTAAAATAGAAGCACAATATACACAGGAGGATACATAATACACAGTTACACAGCAGCACATGACACCCACAGTGTCACCTATAAATGAGTGACTTTGAGCACTTATTTTGTTTTTAAATATTGGCACATCAATTAAATTTATCAGGGATACTATTGTAGGCTGCTTCAAAAACTTCCTTTACTCCTCCACACACACACACACACACACACACACACACACACACACACACACACACACACACACACACACACACACACACACTGGAAGATACCCATACAGAGCAGCACAACATTTACAGTTAAACCCACAAGCTCATATTTCAGCCACAGCCTTATGTTGTCCACAGTCTCATATTTCACTGACGCCCAGTTGGCTGACCTGACTGCCCAGCTCAGGTCAGTCCTACTCTTCATCTCTCTTCTCAGAAATGCCATCTCAGACCACGTGATCAAATGGAGCTCCATTAACCTCTTGTCTAATGGCTCTGTCTGTCTGGACGAGCTCACAAGTGAAAGTCAGAGTTGTTAAATGGCTCATGCAAAACCTTCATACTCACAGATGAGAGACTAAATGCTGTCTGGCATATTTCAAGCTGTAACCAAAACCCAAAGTGCAACTTAAACAAAGGCTATAGTCTGAAGCCAGGCTGCTGGAGTTTGGTTTTAATACAGAAAAGGCAATACATAATCATCATAAATATGCTTATATTGTGAGACTTGTTTTTTTCTTGGAAGAGCTCTTCTGTAAAGAGAAATCCAATGTTCAAAATCTGGTTTGGATACCTTCAATGAGGAGATTCTTAGATCAGGTCGAGGGGGTAGAATATAAGATAAGAATTATTTATTCATCCCAGAGGGGACATATGGTGTTCCAGCAGCCAACGTATGCACAACACAACACAATACAACAGTATGTAAGAGTTAAATGAGAAGGAAGTAAGGTAGCACATCTATAGAGCAGCGAAGTCCCTTGTTTGTCTGTGATATTTAAAAATATTTTTTCACAAAAAAAGACACCAGTTTAGCGCCAAGAAGTTTGATAATGTCAGGTTTTGTGCGAACTACAGCTGCTGCTGCTCTCAACGCGAATGATCTACGTCATCACCCACTCTGGAACAGACACAGAGATCTCTCTCTTCACTTCACCGCCTTTTACCAAGGGGAGGATAAAACATAGAAAGAGTGGAAAATCACTTTAAGTCTGGGCATGTGGAGAGCTTCACTGATGCTGGTAGGGAGATGGTCCGTCTTATCGAAGCAAGTCACAGGGAGCGTGACATCACATACGTGAGGCTTTCTGTATTACTCATTTTGTTTTCTCAACAGCATTCCCACAATAAACAGTCAGACTTGAATAATTATAATTTAAACCCATAAACAACATTTGAATATGATGAGCACTATAATTCTCTATGAATGCACTAATTATGCGCTATAGATGTGGTCTTCATAGAAAGTGTTACCGGAAGGAATCAATACCCCTTAAAGAATCACAGCCTTCACGTATAATACTATTTGGAGGAGGAGGTGGGGGCAGTGGGGGGAGCTGCAGCAGACAATGATGGCATGAGGGATATCAGGTTACAATAGCTGCACTGTCCTCCTTAATGAATATGGCTGAATTTCACTGGTCAACTAGTAGACACATAATTGTGACGGTGAAGTATAAATGAAGTATCTGTGTGTGCCTTGTAGCATATTGTAACCTAACATCACTTCTATTAATCTTATATCAAGCTTAAGTCATTTATTGATTCTTTATTTGTAACAGATAAACAATTGATTTGGCCAAATACACTGTCACCTTTAAAGTAAGAATAAAAAAAATAGTTTAGTACTTCACAGGTGACAGTGTATATGTGCTTTTTTTTTTCTTGACAGATAAAATGTTTATCTTTTGCAAACTTTATGAATCAATCTCTTTCAAACATATCACAATGAAAATGAGATCACAATGAACCTCTACAAACTAAATTGTCAGGCTAACTAAATTGTGGGTTTTGTAACAATAGAATGAAGCTTTGTTTCAGTTCTTCTCCTTGGTCAGTTTAACAGCAGAGTTCATGAATCATATGAATGTCCAATATTACTCCTTTAAACGTCACACAGTCACTAATATCCAGTATGGACAACCCTTTTCAGCTGCACAAAAGTGATTACACATTACACATAAACAGGAATAAATAGAGGATTTTGTCTGCAAACAAAATGATTCTAACTATATGGGCGATAATTAGGGTTAATACATTTGATACAAGTTTAGTTAATGTTAATATGGACCAAATGTAATGCCAATTCATTCATCTAGAGAAAA
The DNA here is from genome assembly GCA_024605115.1 of Rastrelliger brachysoma. Taxonomy (NCBI): domain Eukaryota; kingdom Metazoa; phylum Chordata; class Actinopteri; order Scombriformes; family Scombridae; genus Rastrelliger; species Rastrelliger brachysoma. Next base: position 3,764 of record JANJYP010082449.1, on the reverse strand, counting down.
AGTATAGGATAAGCAAAGCCTGTAGAATTTATCTGGGAATCTTCAAAAAGCACTGTACCTGTACATCTAGGTCATTATATATATCATAATCAATTAAATGACATTATATAGTCATTTAATTGATTGTTAATATAAAACTATACATTGCAATGTCACTAGATGGACATAAATGTGTACTTTTGTGGTTAATAATAAACTTAACAACATTTCCAGGTTTGAACTTTTTCCTGTTCATCACTGTCAAATACTTGCTCACAATTCTACATATTAAGTTTCAGACCAATACTTCCTGCTGAGCTAGTTTTTACATTGTTGAACAACCTGCAGTTGGATTCATATGGAAATGTCTTGGCCAGTCTAGCCCTACATACTGGTAAGGCTCTACTGTTCCTGTTAAAGCCTGTGAAAAGGAGCTGGTCTCGTCTATCGGTGAGCTGCAGGAAGTGACTGAATTTGGTGGTGTCAGTCAGAAATTAATACGGTACTTTGAAAATCCTTTGCAACTTAAACTTGTCATTAATCTGAAACTCTCTTTTTTTAATGAAGTCCCATTTTCCATACATTTATTATCTATCCATCTATAGGGCTGTTGTACAGGGTCATTACCATTGCCATATGTCTTCATAGCTTTAACCACCCCATCTCCTGGAATTACAGGGGCAAAACAAGTCCCTGTTTTGTGGTATATACTCTATGCAGCCCTGCAAAAGTTCAACATCAAGAGAAAGTGCCAAAATAAATGCCATTTTAAAACCCAGCTGAAAAAGAGTAGCAGTACAAGATGGACGTGGACAAGAAGACATATGCTGAACTCCTCGTTGTTGTTTTCTTTGTTGGGTTGTTAAGCTTTCGCTGCATCGCCTCAGTGGTGTCAAGGTCAAAACTGTTGCACAACGATTACGTGACAATGAGAACGATTACATAGTGGTGGGTCCTATCAAGGTCTACTCTGCAATGGAGACACAACGGCTGAAAGGACAGAGTGAGAGGACGTTCCTGTAAAGTTCCCATCTGCTAAATTTTACCTGGAACTTCCTTAGTGGAAACAAAACTTATGGTATTGGCCTGGACATAGGTATCTCAAAACCTGAATGGATAATTTCAAATGTATCCACATGGATAGACACTTGTAGATAACTGAGAAAATCACACATGATATTCAAAGTTTGGATTTAGCACATTTTTATTTAAACCTATTACAGTAGATTCAACATAACTGTTTTTTGTAGGTTACTTTGTTGTGTCATTATGGTTAGTCTTAGTATTTTTCATACTAATGTAGTATATTAGTATGCATTAGTATTGCCCATACTGATGCAGTGCATTGAGAGCTCCGTGACCCCCACTGACCCCACATGTGAATGAGCTGTTGAGCAGAAAACAGGATACATCATGACACCTCGATATCTTCCCAGTGCAGAGATGAAGTGTTGTCTGCAGAACTTCTCATAAATCCTAATGCTGAGGTGGTGCTGGACACATCACTCTACCACGCTAATCGATAACAGCTGCTGGGAGGACGTACGCTGATAACACATGACTCTGTCTAAACACACAACACAGTCCTGTGGGAGGATTCCTTTTGTTGGTTCTTTGTTACAAAATATAAATCAACTAAATTTGGAAAATTGTATGGATTACAGCATGTTTTAGATAAAGATACATTATGTAGTTTAAGCCTTGTCAAGTTCCTAAATGTAGAGTGTAGGAAAAAATGTTATCAATCTAATTTTCTCATATTAGTCAACAGAAAATGAGTGTTGAGTAGAGAGCACTGATACAGAGTCTGTATCTGTAAAACCACCCCATAGCAATCACAAGCTAGTCAGAGGCTGCTATTAAGAGGGATTAAATACTACTCATAGACAAAGCTATCAGATCCATTGACTGATACATAATCTTATTAGTTGATGAAGTAGATGTTGATGGAACTGAAGGCAGTGCACACTTTCATTAACAGCTGATGAGTTGCTTATTGCTTATTTGTTGATGCTACTGATTGAGTTTGGCAGGGGAAGCTTTCTAGAGCCTTGTGGATGATGTTTTCTGTGAGAAGATGTGTCATTAAAGCACACAATGCTCAGAGACGTCATGAAAAAACAAGGAACAAGTGAATATATTGCAGCACTGAATCATCAGTTCATTGTGGTTGCCATGATAACAAATCTGTTTTCTCATCAGCAACAAAACATAACTGTTCAGAGTTCATCTACAGGCTCTAAAGTAGAAACAACAACTAGTTCCACTGGTCTCAGTCTTAGTTAAGTTCTTAATCTTAGACAACTGCACAAATATAAGTGGCACATTCATTCACATAACTCCCTCATTTTTATAGTAAATTAGCTTTGATGAACAGTAAATATGATCCCAGCCAGCATGTGGACCCCACATGGAATGAATGTGGCCACATGAGTACTGAGTGCACATGGACAAATTTTGCGAGTCCACACAAGGTTTCAGTAACATGTGAAGCCCACATGGGCTGACTGTGTGAGCTCTATAAGGGATGGAAGTGTGCTAAGCAGGTTATGGGCAAAAACAAGGCAAATATGTAAAATATATGGGCTCGATATTGTTTCAGAAATATGTGCCCCACATGTATAACTCTTACCCAGTTGGGTCCCATCTGAAAGCCCATATGGGCAAACACATGTAGGAGAAACACACTTAGGATCCATATTGCAGCCCAAATTTAACCCATTTAGTTAACATCTGCAGCCTAACAGAATATTAACCCAATAAATTGATATGAAAAATCTAAATGAACAGAATATTTATATATTTACAATAATTGTTGAATCTTTTTTTTCATCATGCTTTCTAGATATCAGCTTTCGAGTTTTTAATTAGTGCATCAACAAATGTGGCATATTGTATTATGGTATTAGTAGAGCAGAGCATAGGCTATGGTCAGTGATTTTTATTAATTGTGTGAATTTGTGAGGGTACATACTGCAGAGTAATTATTATTTCTTTAATTATTGCATAGTACATTAATAATGCACAAAGAATTCAAATAATCAAACAAAATGGTGGAAGGAAAATATAGTGTGCTGAATAGTGAACAGAGAGTGATTTGGACACATTCAAACCTAACCCAACCCTAACCCTCACCTTCAGACAATTTCAGGATTGTTTCCACAGTAACAAGCACTGTGGTACAACAGCTGAGCTCACAAACTTGGGTTTCTTATTCACATTATCCCTAAAACACATACCTCCAACTCCACAAACTTCAAAATCAAATGCAAACCTTGCTATTTTAAGCTGGAACTGTATGGTGATGGAAGTACTATATGGGGTGTATTTCTATGAGAAGTGTAACCACAAAACCTCAAACTCATGTTGTATCACTGTTGCTTTACCTTCCCAGCGGCCCTTGCTTCTGACAGCACAGCATGCCAGATGACTAAAGCTAGTACAGGCTTGACAATGATCTCAAATCTCCCTGTAATCTGCTCACTAACTGCCAAGTTCACTAGACCTTCACAAGCATACAGGCCCTGTCTGCCGCTCTCGTATCAATGTCAAAGACAAGGTTGCTTGATTTGTCCCAATGTGACATGAGAAATGTCCTTAGGAGAACCTGAAGGGGGCACACTTCTTCCATGTCACTCTTTGTCTATTTGTAAGACGAAAGCTAACACTGACAGAGATAAGTCAAGTTGTCAGTTAGTCCACAGGGAGAAAGAAACACCTATGGGCCAGGCTGCTATGTAATTAGATATGTATATTCATTTCAGCAAGAAAATGAATCTTAAACA